>JZKD02S0187605.1:153367-216333 GCA_000966675.3 Picea glauca
AAGGATGGCACCCTTAGACTGTGTATAGATTATAGACAACTTAATAAAGTAACCATAAAGAACAAGTACCCCTTGCCCAGGATCGATGATCTATTCGATCAGTTGGGAGGAGCGTATATTTTCTCAAAGATTGACTTGAGGTCGGGATACCATCAAGTCCAAATCAAGGGTGAAGACATCCATAAAACCGCTTTCCGGACACGGTATGGTCACTATGAGTTTATGGTAGTGCCATTTGGGCTAACCAATGCCTCTGCCACTTTCATGTGCTTAATGAACAATGTACTCAATAAATTTTTAGATAAATTTGTACTAGTTTTTATTGATGACATATTAATCTACTCTAAGAATAGAGAAGAACATGAAGAGCACCTTAGACTTGTGCTGCAAGTGCTAAGAGAGCATCAACTCTATGCTAAATTCGGCAAATGTGACTTCTTTCAGAAGCAAATATATTACTTGGGACATGTTCTGTCCGAGGAAGGGGTAGCAGTAGATCTCGACAAGATCAGGTCTATCATGGAATGGCCTACCCCAAAGGATGTTTCAGACATCAGATCCTTTATGGGATTGGCAGGATACTATAGGAGATTTATAAAAGAATTCTCCAAGATTGCTTGTCCAATCACTGCCCTCTAGAAGAAGGGGACAAAATTTTGGTGGACACAACAATGTGAAGAAATATTTCAAACCTTGAAACATATACTAACCCATGCACCCGTGTTGAAAATCGTTGACCCATAAGCTAAATTCCTTGTGTGCACAGATGCCTATAAGGAAGGGCTCGAAGGAGTCCTTATGCAAGAAGGAAGTGTGATCTGCTATGAATCCCAAAAATTGAATGAACATGAACTCAACTATGTGACTCATGATCTAGAACCGGCTACCATAGTGCATGCCTTGAAAATGTGGAGGCATTACCTCCTGGGAAGGAAATTTTTACTTATGACAGATCACTGTGGATTGCGGTATTTGTTTGATCAACCAAAGCTCAATGCTAGACAAGCTAGATGGATGGCCCTCCTTAGCGAATTTGTTTTTGAAATCAAACACATTAAAGGGAAAGAGGATAGGGTGGTCGATGCCCTTAGCAGAAGCATGAAAAAAATTCACCTAGCAGCGGTGAGCACCTGTGAGACAGATGTCAAGAATAGAGTCAGAAATGCACAAGAAACAGATTCCTTCGTTCAGACTGTGACCCTATACCTACAACAAGAACCCACTGGAGAAAAATATGAAGGCTACCAGATGACCGAAGGAGGTCTGCTCACTTACAGAGATAGACTGTACATTCTGAATTGTGATGACTTGAAGAGGTTCATTGTGGATTAACTATATAAAATACCATACACTAGTCACCCAGGATACCAGAAAATGATCACTACCTGATCAAAATCTGGACCAGGGGTCAAATTTTAGCTCAAAAAACAAAGTTCTTGTAATTTCCTCAAAACAAATGGGTTTGTATCCCTCGCCGTTACGAACCCAACGAAACTCGTTTCGTCTCAAACGGATGTTGGGAGCGAGAGATATGGCGATCTGTTCATCAAGTCAAACAGGTAAAAAAATGATGCTGACTGTACCAGTCCATACAGTCCGTACGGTCTGACATGGCAGGGCCATACGACTGTACGTTGACATGGAAGAGGTGATGTGGAAATTTTTTATTGGCAGATGTGGGCGAATTATTTGTTGACACGTGACAGTTATTGGGCGAATGGTAAGGTGCCACATGGCCCAATCATGGGCTACCACGTGGCACCCCTTTATTGGTCTATGGTTGGATTATTAAAATTTTTATGGACTTTGTGGGGTTCGAACCGTGAACCTCCCCCATAGTCCAAAGCCTTTGCAAACTCCAGATTACCAATGCGCCACGTTTTGTTTCATGCTTTATATATGAATTAATATATATTTAAATTTGAATGTAAATGTGGTTTGGGCCGCGACCGGGCCGGGGCTTAGCCCCAGCCCTTGGTCGCGCACTATTTCATATGACCACGGTTATAATATATTGTGCACATGGTTGTTTTTAATATGGTTTGAATGGTTGTGTAAAATGACCTGCCATGTGTCATGGTGTTATTTGCTATGAACTTAGCCCCTTTTTGCACTAGCCCGTGGTTTCGGGTGGTTGCTCATATGCCCGTGGTATTGGCGGTTAGGGGCTGGGCACGCCTAACCATTCGAAAGTTTAGCCAGTTATGCGGTTCTGGGTTTAAACATGCATTTTGGAGCATGTTCTAGATTCCTTCAAGAAGGGTGCATTTTGGCGAACCAGTTTCAGCAAGCTTGAAGGAGGAAAATGGAGTAGGCCTATCTTCTTCATCTTTTGGCCGATTGAGGTGCCGTAAAAGCCCAGCTAGGGGTTTTTGGACGTGATGAATCCATTGGCACTATTTTCACATCCATTTGAAGACTTCTTCTGCAATATTTTCACCATTGAAGTCTCAGCAAGCTCTAGGGAGCTTGACGCCCTCATTGATAGAGGACATGGTTTGGTGAGCCTATGTTTGTTTTCTGTGATTGAATAATCATTTTTGGCTAATTAATATGCTCTGAACACATTGGGACAGGTTTCAAAGGATTTTGAGGACTTTTACAGGTTTTTTTTCCATAGAGAAGCTCAGGAAATCTTATGGCCACATGTAGAAGAGGTCATGCCCGGATGAGCCATGATCCGTTTTCAGAATTCTATTAGTCATTTTTGAGGTTTTTATGTGTTCTAATCTCAATGGTATAGTATTTTTTTCCATTGGAGTTGAGAAAAATCTTTTAAAATAACTTTTGACTAATTAATCCTCAGAGATCCAAGTCCATTGATGGAGGCTCAAGGAGATGTATCCCGGAGGGGGGTGAACTCCTTTATCATCTTGTTCTTGTTGTGAGTTTGATGGTTTATTTGATGCAAGTTGTGTTGTTGTGTATTTATTGAAAGTACATATATAACCATTTAAAAGAACATATCCTCAGACATAATCATTTACAAGAAGATACATGAACTTAACACATAATTTTATCTTGCATATTTATACACATGAAGCAAGGTCCTGTAAAGTTTAATTTTATGAAGTAGAGGGTGCTTGCATAGCATAACAAGTCAGCCTTCTATTTTCAGATCACTACCACCCAAAAACAATTTTATTGGCCTGGATTGAAGAAAGACATAGCCAAATATTTGGCCCAATGCATAGAATGCCAACAGGTTAAAGCAGAACATCAACACCCAGTAGGACTATTACACCCTTTACCCATCCCAGAATGGAAATGGGAAACCATCTCCATGGATTTTATCACTGGATTGTCGACTTCAACTAAGAAGAATGATGCCATTATGGTAGTGGTGGATAAACTGAGCAAGTCTTCTCATTTCATCCCCATCAAATCAACTTGTAAGGCGATAGATATCACTCAGATATTCATGAAAGAGGTAGTCAGACTGCACAGTATGCTGAAAGAGATAGTGTCTGACAGAGACACATTTTTTACTTCCAATTTTTGGAAATCACTGATGGTTGGATTGGAGACCAAATTGTTGTTCAACACCAGCTATCACCCTCAAACCAATGGACAGACATAAAGAGTGAATCAGACATTAGAGGATATGTTAAGGATGCATGTAATGCATCAACCCAGGAAATGGGAAGACTACCTGCCATTGGTAGAATTTGCCTACAACAACGACTACCAAGCATCCTTAAAAATGAGTCCCTTCGAGGTCCTCTATGGTAGACCGTGTAATACTCCAGTCAGCTGGAGTAATCCTGTAAATAGGATTTCTTTTGGACCTGACATGTTGAAAGAAATGGAACAACAAGTGACTCAGATAAAACAAAATCTGAAGATCACTCAGAACCGACATAAAATTTATGCTGATCAAAAGAGAACTCCAAGAGAGTTCAAAATGGGAGACCATGTATATCTCATAATTCATCCCAGAAGGAGTTCCCTCAAAATGGGATCTTGTGCCAAGTTGGCACCCCAGTATTGTGGACCCTTTGAGGTTCTAGAAAGAGTGGGACCTGTAGCCTATCGTCTAGCACTTCCTCCCACAGTAAAATAACATAATGTTTTCCATGTTTCATTATTGAAGAAATATGTACATGATGCTAATCATGTAATTGACTGGTCTGTGATCCAGGTGGAACCAGAGGGAGAATTTCTACCAGAGCCCCAATGCATATTGGACAAAAAGGAAACCCCACTCCAGAACCAAACCATTGCACAGGTAAAGGTGTAGTGCAGACATTTTGGCCCAGATGAGGCTACATGGGAAATGGAGGATGCCACGAGATAGGCATATCTGATTTTGTTTACTTCTATACATACAATTCATGTTAAAAGATAAGAACATCGAGGACTATGTTCCTTTAAGGGGGAGGGAATTGTAACACCCTGTTTCCCCCAATTTGTAAAAATAACTAGACTGGCCAGAACTGTGGCAAACTCATGAATGTGAATATGTGATGTGAATGGACCTTATGGAAAAGGTCAATAAATGTGAATAACATTATGAATTTATATTTCAGGACTGCTGAGAGGGGATGTGCAGAAAAAGAGACCATGATGGTGGTGGAAGGCACCTGGAAAGGTGGTGTTAACTTCCACCAAGAATTAATACCGTATTTGAACTTCACTGGCCTAGAGAACCAAAAGCGGCTCACTGGCCCCGAATTAAAGGTCTCGTAGGCTGGAAGGTTGATGGCTCTTTAGGAATTAATGAGGGATGGGGAGGTGAACCGCCCATCCGTAGAGCCATCATGACTGACCAGTGCGAGGGAAATCACGCCACACGCAACCTCGCAAGAGGATAAGGCGTGGGGTGGAAGCGATTGGGGGTAGACACGAGGGGAAAAAGAGAACTCTGGCAAGATGCAGAGTGAGTGATAGTAGAGAGGAAGGAGAGTAACCTTCGCTCCTGGTCATTGGAAAATAGAGACACAATCTCACAGCATCGTGGTCTCAGCTCGAGGGTGGCTAGTGGTAAATCCGCTGGGAGTTGCTGAGCCTATGGTTGGGTGGAAATGAGCACCCCTCTCAGCAGTTGCTTGGTGTTATTTCTGATAAGTGTTCTTCCTCTGGCATCTTGAAATATATGTATTCTGATAATTATGCTCATAAGCTGTGAAACTGTGAATGATTTCATTATAAGATTGTCTGTATGGTATTTTGATCAGTACTAGTAAGTGTATATTTGTATGGAAAGACTATGTATGGCTTATGTCCTCATGAATCGTTATTTATATGCTTACCAACCCAATTCAGACCGCATGTATGATTCGTGGGAGACAGGTACCCTTATATGCCTTAGATAGTACCATGGGTAAGAACCTCCCCATAGAGATACCCTCCTTAAAAAGCCCATCAAGAACCGAGAAAGCGAATGTGAAGGCGTAAGGCCTTAGTAACCCTGCATGAGGAGGAACGATCCTCTGTAAAAACTAAGATGGAAGCATAAGGATGAAGTATCGAATCGACGGATGAGATTCTGTTGGGAGATTTGTGGTCACTCACAACCGTCAGATCGGAGGAAGAAGATGGAGTGTTAAGTGTCTTAACCCTGATAGGTGTTAATTGATGGACAAGATTCCATCGGGAAACCTGTGGTCATGCATGACCATTAGATTGGTAGGAGTAAGTAGGGTGTTAAATGCCTTACCCCTTTGTTTTTTGTGTCTTCGTGGAAAGTGAAGAATTTGGGACTGTAGATCTCCAAGGTCCATGGGAGTATCTGGACCGTTGATTTTTTTCCATGTCCAGGGAGTCATGGAAGAATGCATGGGTAGGAACCAATCTGAGCCGTCAGATCTCGACTGGAAAACTCGACAGTCGTTGGATCTGTCAGGAGTTACCCGAGGGTTAAGACCCCAGTGTATAGGGGCGAAATCCCCAGAATAGATCTAAGTCATCCGAATGATGGAGGCCATGTGTCATAAGATTACCCATTTCAGGAAATTATGAATCGCGGAATCAGGATTCCTGATGACGATAGTTCGATATTTTCCATGGTGAAAACCCTGGGATAGATCTTAGCCGTCCAAATGACGGAGGCCATGTGTCATAATATTACCCATTTTGGGAAATTGGGAATCACGGAATCGAGATTCCTGATGACGATAGTTCGAGATTTTCCATGGTGAAAACCCCAGGATAGATCTGAGCCATCCGAATGATGGAGGCCACGTGTCGTAAGATTACCCATTTCGGGAAATCGAGAATTGCAGAATCAGGATTCATGATGACGAGAGTTCAGGATTTTCCATTGTGGAAACCCTGGGATAGATCTGAGTTGTCCGAATGATGGAGGCCACATGTCGTAATATTACCCATTTCAGGAAATCGAGAATCGTGGAATCAGGATTCCTGATGACGAGAATTCAGGATTTTCCATGGTGAAAACCCCAGAATAGATCTGAATCGTCCGATTGATAGAGGCCATGTGCTGTAAGATTAACCGCATTGGGAAACCAGGGATCGAGAACTCGGGAGTCCCATGATCGAGAGTTCGGACTCTCGTGATGATAAACCCCAATGAACGGACGAGATTCTTTCGAAGGATCTCAGGGTCTCTAACGACCGTTAGATGTGAGGGAGAGATGTCGGCTTTAAGTTAGGGTGTGAATGTGCATTAAGAAAAGTAATGAGCAGATCTAGACGGCCAGAGTCCACCCGCCCATATCTACGGCTGAGGTTTCATTCTGAAGCCCCCTTGCTATTCTGCCCCCCAGCATTTTGAGGAAAGTTTTGTAGAAGGTGATTCCAATACTGGGCCAATCCAGGAGGTATGTTTTGTCCAAAAGGTGAGGTTGGTACCCCTACCATAGGTATAGTTCCACCTGGAAGTTGTGTTCCAACCGTAGGTTGTGTAGTAACTGTGTTGTGTCCAGGAAAAGGAAAAGGAACCGTACCACCCTGTCCACCAACAAGAATATGTAAGTTTGGTGCAACGGTCGAGATAGTGCCACTTGGATTAGGATTGCCAGAAGGAAATTGAGGAAATGGATTATGATCATGACCCGCAATCACATGGGAACGAAGAGAGAAATAGCTATCTTGTGCTAAGCCTCCATGGGTAATTCGGGGGTTTTGATTTTGTGGAAATCAATAAAAAATTTGATCGAGGTAGTAGGTATGTGACACTCCGGGTGATACACAGTTATAAAGTTAAGTTGGGTTCTCAAGGCCTCTTGGAAACTCATCCAAAATCGTCCAGTAAACATCAATCCTCAATCAGATATAATCCTCCTAAGCATGCCATGCAGCCTCACAATCTCACTGATGAAAACTCTAGCTATGTCAGGTGCCTAATACATCGTATGAATAGGAATAAAGTGAGCACTCTTCATTAGAGTGTCGACTACTATGAAAATCGAGTCATGTCTCCTTCCTGTGAATGGAAATCCAACAATAAAATCCATCGAAATAACCTCTCATTTTGATTTCGAAAAAGCGTGTGGTTGTAGTAATCCTGCTGGGAGTCTATGTTCATCCTTTACCTACTGACATTCTAGACATTTGGCCACATAGTTGACTATGTCTTCTTTCATTCCCTTCCAGAAGAATAAGGGTTTAAGGTCTTCCCTCTTCTTTGTGACTCCCGAGTGATCCATGTAAACTGCTCTATGAGCCTTTCTCAACATCAACATCCTCAACTCATCGCTCGGTGGTATGTAGATCTAATTTTTAAACCTCAATAATATGTCTCTATCAAATGAAAATCCTTCAAATCATGGTACCATCGTTGTGGTTTGTCTGATAAAACCCTCGACTTCTTTGTACCAGTCATATTCATAGTGTAAAGTTAGAATCTTTTCATGCAGTTTCATCTGAAGCGGTAGCACTGAAAATATGTGTGGTCTCTGAATCAATGAATTCACCCTCAGTTCACTATTCCTTTTATGTAGGTAATCTCAACGTCGTACTTGCTAAGCAATTCTAGCCAACGTTGTTGTCGGGCGTTCAGGTCGCTCTGCATATAAATGTGTTGTAGTCCACAATGGTCAGTCTTTAGTTCAAATTTTTGTCCAACAAGGTAGTGTCTCTAAACCTTCAAGGCATATACAATGGCTAACAACTCCAAACCATGCATCGCATAGTTCTCCTCATGCCTTCTCAGTTTCCTCAAAAGGTAAGCAATCACGCGTCTGTCTTGCATCAAGACCCTGCCTAAGCCTTCCTGGGATGCGTCAGTGCATACCAAGAAGTTTGCATCCATGTTAGGGACCTTTAGTATCGGTGTTGTTGTCAACAATTCCTTGAGCCTACAAAATGTTTCCACGCATTTCTCGGTCCAAACAAACTTCTTGTTCTTCTTCTACAACTCTGTGATCGGATTTGCTATCTTTGAAAACCCCTTGATGAACCGTTGATAGTATCTTGCTAAACCCATGAAGCTGCACACCTTCAAGATGTTCGTTGGTGCAGGTCATTTCATAATAGCCTCAACCTTTGTTGGATCCATGGAGATGCCTTCGTCGGAGATGACATGCCCTAAGTAGTGAATCTTCGATTGAATAAAAGAGAATTTGGACAACTTCCGACACAATTTATGCTCTCGCAGACACTGTAGTACCAAGCGCAAGTGCTCGTCATGCTCCTCCGTCGTCTGAGAGTAAATCAAAACATCATCAATGAATACTTGGATGAACTTGTCCAAGTATTCGCGGAACACCCCGTTCATCAAAATCATAAATACCCCTAGGGCGTTTGTCAGTCCAAACAGTAAAACAATAAACTTGTAATGTCCAAACCTCGTCTTAAAGGTGGTCTTAGGGACATCATCCTCCTTGATCTGTAACTAATGATACCCTGATTGCAAATCGATCTTGGAGAACATCATCGCGCCCTTCATTTGATTGAATAGATCATCAATTCTCAGCAATGGATACTGATTCTTGATCGTGGCCTTGTTCAGTTGACGGTAGTCAATGCAGAGCCTCCACGACCCATCCTTTTTTCATATGAAAATAACAAGTGCACCCCACGGTGACACACTAGGATGTATCAGTCCCTGGTCCAACAACTCCTTTAGTTGCATTTTCAACTCTTGTAACTCCGGGGTCGACATCCGATAAGGCGTTCTCACTATTGGTTCAGTCCCTAGTTTTAGGTCTATGGTAAACTCCAATTCCCTCTCTGATGACATCCTAGGTAACTCCTCCGAGAAGGTGTCAGTAGACTCTCTTACTACCGGAAGTTGTCCTAGACCTTCCGCTTCTCATTTTTCTTTTAATGTGAGGATCGCATAAAGCTTGCACCCCTTACGCATGCTCTTCTAAAGTTGTAAAGAAGAGAGGAACCTTAGGGAAACTCCTGGGTTTCTACCTACAATCACATGTCTATGTCCCTCGTCATTGACCAAGCTCAACCGTTTCATCTTACAGTTGAGTATCACCTCATGCGATTCCAACCAACCCATACCAATCATGACTCATAAGGTCCTAATATCGTGACACACAGGTTGGCCCTTGTGACAAACTCTCCCAGGTTAAATATACATCCTGTAACCTTTCCTCCAACCTTTTGTTTGGCTCTCGAATCCATCTCCATGAAGCTAAACTCATCCTGTTCGAATTCCTTTACCTTAATCCTTTTTAGCGCTGCACCATAAATGAAACTCTCGGTAGCACTGAGATCAATAAAATACTAAGCATATAGTCAACAATGGTACTTGTCATCTCCAACATAGTTGACTGATTCTCTGCCAGGCGATTATGTACCATTGCATGACTCCGATGGGCCTTGCCCATATATCCCACGGTAGTGGGTCCGGCCGATCCGGACGCTCCAGTCCTCTCCATTGGGCAGTCGCGCTGGTAGTGTGGCTCCCCACACATCCAACACCCCTTCTTTAGTCCAGTACTCCTAATACCCAAAGTCGAAGATGAATTCTAATAATAAGGCTAAACTCGAACTTCTTGACCTTAAGGTTCTATGAAACTTGGTGTGGAGCATATCAATGTAGCTCCAAAATGGGCCTCGTACTTGGGTACCATGTGGCTTATCTCATCGCAAGGCGTCGAACTCATTGAGCTGACACTCAATGAATTCCTTAGAAACATACCTCTCCTGGAACCATCCCTCGATCAGTTCCCATGACATGTCATCGACGACTAGGTTCAAAAGGGGCAGGAGTGTCTTCCTCCATAAAAGACCGCTCCCCTTAATTCGAAACACCACCATGTGGGCCTTCATGTTGGAGGTCATAAACGCGAAGTGTGAAGCACACGCCTTGCTCTACAACTATGATTCGATGACACCACCATCCGTGATAATCATGGAAACTAGAACTCATCTTTCTCGAGATCTCGGAGGATGCTAACGATACTAGCTAATGCGTGTTGTGGACCCTCAGGGACGCCCTCTAATGCAATCTCCATGAGGACATGTTAAGTTTTTTACTCAACACATGGGTTAATACTCACAGGTTTACTGCAGTGGAAAGCCTGGCAATCCACAGTCGTAGGGTTGAACCTGCTCTGATAGCATGTGTAAAGTCCCCACATGTTACGACTACAAGCAATGCCAAAGTGTATTTTTTTCTTTTTTCATTTTTGGGGCAAGAAGGTGACGATGGAAACAATTTAACCTCACCACTGACGATGATCGTAAGCACATAGTCTAGGCAACAGGAAACTATGACACCACGCACAGGCACAAGGGCGACTGGGTGAAACATGCATCGAACAACAAGGAGGAAAGACTACTCACCCGACAAAAAATTGACCACACCTAAAAGCTAAGGGACAACATCCCCATTCTGACACAAAGGCTTAGACAAACAAGACTAGAAATCCAAGGCGCTTGAACTAAACGTTTGAAGGCATTCAACCCATGCACCAAAACCAAGCTTGCAACGCTTAACAACCCTCACACAAAATTCCCCAACTTCGGCCAAGTTCTCATTCACCGATATTCCCCAGGGTGCTCCATGATCCCCTCATTAGGAATCATTTCATTCCTAGGTGATAGCCATGTCAATAAACTTGGCACAAACATAAGCTATCCGGACTGAGGACTCTAGACAATCTGATGCGTTAGGAACCACATACCGACAAGAAAATCAGGCTATGCCCCCAGGTAATGGGTCGACCAGACGTAGATGACAATTCCCAACAAATGGTGCAAGCTATGAATTGACTCGGCAACAACCATGCCCATAATTGTTAAGCATGTTTTCTAGGGTGAGTCATGAACTAAACTCACCAACAACCCAATATCTTGACAATAAAACTTGTCTAACAAGACATCCTATAACTGGAATTTCAACGACAACCTTGGACATCACTTAATAGTAATATAAGTTATTACCTCCCTGTACAACAATCTACCTTGATTATCCTCAAGATCAACCCGCTCAAAGGAAGGGGTTAGTTAAGGTGACTATGTAAAAAAAATCTTACTCAATTAATACTAACCCTCTACCATACATTAGATATTTAAAAATCTTGGTGGTACCTTAGTGTTAAAATCAAAGTTTATGCTACCCAATTAAACGTTGCGCTAGCCATTAATAAAAATCATTGTGCTGGTCACTAACTCATTTAGCCAACAATATTGTCGTTCAATTATTTTTACCAAGGTTAACAAGAATGGATATAGTGGAGTTAAATTATAGATCCTTGCCAAGTAGGTTAATGTATGCTTGGCTTTCAGTTGATGGTTTGCTGGTTTTAATGCTGAGCACTAAGGTTCAAAGTAATATTTATAATTTGTCATTAAAAACAATCAGAAAGGACGAATTATGATAAGATTACCTTGTCATCCACAAGTGAAATCGTAGGGTGTGATGTATGATAAAAGAAGGTAATGTGAACTGGTAAATAGCTAGGATAAGAATCACAGATAAAGTCGATTAGTAAAATGTTGGGCGAAGAAGATATTATAGTCTTATTAAGGTAAGGCCTAACTATAGTGTGTCATAAAATGCACAGGGTGCACGTAGTCCAAGGGATATCGGTTTAGCTATCAATTCACAACCAATACTCAAGATCGTGACGTCGACAGTTAAGGAATTCTCTGTCCAGTAATCAATGTCATTCAGAGGTAAGTATAGTAACAGTCTAAGTGGTCCTGGAAAGTCAGACATCCCAAATAATGTCAATTTAATTGCTAACAAGCATTGTCACTGCCATTATTATTTTACAGTTATCCCCAGAGAAAACGTAAGTTTAGACTTGAATGCTATGAAAGGATAAAAAGGCAAATCCATGAATTTATATATATCCTCGTTATCAAAAGGCATTGCTTCCCTCGTTCCCTTCTCTAAACCCTTGGAAATGTTTACTTATTATCAGAAACGATGTTCAGATTAACTCCAGTAATGGGTCTCCTCAGAATTCAAATCTTGAATCAAGCCACCCTTTGTTTTTAATGTTTTCACGCCTATCAACATGTCCAACTACCCAATGTAAAACTCTGGCCACAGAATAACCACGCATATATAAACCGTCCTTATTATCATCTCCCAATTATATTTTATTTAACTTTAATTATCATCCTCATCAAAATAATTAAGCATTTAGCACCGATCCAAGGAAAACACATTTAAATAAAATAAGGTAGGTGATAATTTATAATTATTAACTGCCACCAAAAGATGTCATGATAATCGTTGGTTTTATTAAAGGAGAATCGTTTTTTTCATCAAGAAAGTGCGCAAAGTTTTAATCATCGAGGCTGTGAGGTTTTTCGATGTAAAACGCAGTCAATAAAATTAGCTCAAAAATTCTCAATCGTAGTAAATAAAAAGAGCCACTCCAATCATTGAATTACGAAAAATCTTTGGTAAAAGACCCGGAAGGCACTGTAAATTCTATGATAAATGCACTGGTGATTTTAGTGGAAAAAAACGAGCTTAAAATTCAGTGATGAGACACGCTGTGTACAATGATAAAGAACACAATAATTTCAGTGATAAGCACATGCAGAAAAATGTTGAAGGATGCTGGTCTACACCTTCAAATTCGTAGAGATACTAATCATCCAATAAAACATTTCGCTAAGGTTTATTTTTCTTAAAAACGTTGTCTAAGGTCAGAGTATAAATTCGCCCTTCAAGTGGTATTGTTGAGAAAAAATAAATGCAGACTAAGGCTCAAGCAAACAAAAGTTTTGTTTCCAGTCAAGGGCCTTCCAGAGTGCTCAAAGGGAACGGTCCAACAGTGATAATCATAATTAAACGACACACAACAATTCGCTAAAATAAATTGAGAAACACAACAAACCAAGGTCATTTATTGAGGGAACAAGGTTAATTGAGTAAAACGTCGAGGTAAAAGTCATGGGCAAGGGACGCGGTGTTAAAATTCTCCATCATTAAAAAAAACGCAGGTTTGACATTTTACAACTATCACCTAAATATAATTGCTAAAGTAATATTTTACATCAGTTACACCATTACAATCACAGAAGTAACAAAAACCAGTCAATCCAACTAGAAGAAAAACCTAGATTGAAGTTAAATACTTTTTACATATCGAGATACCAATATAAAATGCTAACAACAGTAGGAGAATGCCAGGGCCATAAGGATAATACATCAAAGGGATCACAGGGGTTCTATCAGTCGAGGCGCAGAAAAATAAAACAACAAGGAAGGAAGATAATCCATATGCAGAGGTTGTTCGGAAAGGTGTAAGTCAACAACCAGCCAAGGACAACAACAAGGGTAGACAGATGGGTTCGTCCTTCGCTTCACCATCCTCGCACAGAAAAGTAGGGAATTGAGATCCATAGGTCTTTTAACGCTAATGCGACGACCGTAGATTAAGCTCCTAGCTGACTGCTCAGGTGAGGACTAGCGTGCTATGGATGAAGGCTAAACAACCTCAAGGTCACAATAAACACCACAGGGCAGTCACGACATGTGGGGAAATGAGGCCATAGGAGACGAAAACCAAAGATCTAGGCTAATAAAATTTCAGCTATCAATCTAAACATCCAATCTACTTACATAATCAACATGCAGATCCAATAATAGAACCTACAACATTCTACCATTCAACGAAGAAAGCGTACCATTGCATGTTCGCTTGCTTTGAGTGACGTCCGCGCGCTCCGTGCAACTCTTGCTTGTTGAACTCTGAGACTTCACCGATACCTCCCGGCCAATGCTAGGGGTACTATTCTTCCCCTTAGCCTCCCGAGCCACAAAGGGGACACACACACCATCCAGAGATCTCGTCTAGCTCCTAGTTCACCTCGCAAGGCCGAGCTACCACTCCTCTCCGAGCTGGGTATCCCAACTCCCACAAGTAAATCAGTCAAGTAGATAATTCTGCAGCGTAACGTTACGCAAATAGAAGATCCCCCCTTCTCCTTCTCGTTCCTTCATTATATAGAATTTTTCACTTCCTCTCTTTCTTAAAATCTCATTTAATTAAAGTTTTTAAAATAAATTCCTAAAATTTCTTCTCCATACAAGTGTCACCCATCCCCTTCATTCCTCCATTATTTAATTTCTTTAATTAATTAATTATCTTATTTCCCTCACCCACCTAGAGTTACTCCTAGGTGTCCCCAAATTCCCTTACAGGTTTTAAAGGCTTTCCCTATTATGAAATTGCTAATTCAGATTAAAATTAGAAAGCTCTTAAATGGTAGATTCTTTACTAAGTTGACTTTCCACTTTTTCCCTTAAGTTCCCCTTTTTCCCTTTTTTTATGTTACCTCTTTTCCCTAGTTTCCTAATATTTTTTTATTTTCCCTCTTTCCCCTTTTTAATTAGAACTCAAAAAGGTAGGTCTGGAATTTAACCCCTTTTCCCTTTATCATTAAATCAGTATATTTTAAATTATCAAAATATAAAACAATTAATTCCCTCTTTACATTTTATAACCACAGATTTTATTCTTTTATGAATAAATTAATTTCTTACTCCCTTCATGTTACAAGATTTAACGAAGATCATTATTATTATTCAAGTTGTTTTATTATTATTATTATTATTATTGATAAAGGACCAAGTTTTACCACTAGCGTAATTTAGACTTAGGCCTTAAATTTTGTACCAGACGACATTTAATTAGGGAAATTGTTATAAAAGTTACTTAACACATTATTCATCCTAAGGCCATCTAGGTTCATCCCTCTATCATCGACAATGTGACGTGGCCTTCAGGATGCACTAGGTGCTCCAAGGGTTCCACTCACCTCATATGTTCTCTTGTGCGATGTGCCCTTCAGAACGCACTACGTGCTCCAAGGGTGCCACTCGTCACTCTCTATTTTTCTTGCGCGACATGCCCTTCAGGATGCACCACGTGCTCTAAGGGTGCCACTCGCCTCTTGACTGACTTGGTAGAAATCAATAACCCCTAGAGTCAACATTCTGCCAGGTAAACTTGTGGGAGACTAAGGGATTCTAAGGAATAAGGCCCCCGCCTTATTGAGTTCCCTTTAGAATCATCATGAGCAATTCTTGTAGTCTGCTCTCATAGCATCGTGGGTCCTCTCGAACTAGGTAGTCATTAACCTACAGTTCGAGCCACGGCGGGAGTGCTAGTAGGCTGTGGTAGGGTTGTTGTCCACACCTCTCCCTCAACATCTCTGGTAGTCGTGCGTGACCCCTTTACTCCATATGTGAGTCTAGTCGGCAAGCTATCATTAGCCTGCATCATCAAAAAATCATGTTAGAATATATATCCATGTCATATCATCTAATCAAATGCACTAATATCACAGTAAAAACAATCAAACCCCAATGGTATCACTCCCTAGCTCGATCCAGAGTCCAAGGGGTTTGATCGATGCCTCAGCATCCTCTAGGTCTGTAATCCTGCACACTCAGTAAAACCGAATCAATAGCACCTGTCTATGTCAAAGAGGTAAGAAAACATGTCATCAACCCATAATGCCTCATAATCAAAATCAAAAGTTTTAATAGCATAATAATCTGGATCACTTGCGAGCAAGTGTCCTCAAAGAATAAGTTTGCTCAGTGCGCCAGAGCAGGATGTTACACACTCATCATCCACGCACAAAAAAGCAGGGCATTGAGATCCATAGGTCTATTAACGCCAAGGTGATGATCATAGATCAGGCTCTTGGCCGACTGCTCAGGCAAGGACTGATGAGCTAGGGACAAAAGGCAAAACAACCACAAGGGTCACAATAGAAACACCAAAAGGTGGTCAAGGAATGTGGGGAATGAAGCCATGGGAGTCAATCTAACATTGATCCAAGATAATAAAATTTTAGAAAACCATCTAGAAAATCTGTTCACTTACCCAAGTAAAAATACAGATTCAAGCATAAGTTTTAAAACTATTTACCATACAAATGAAGAAAGCGTATTGTTTCATGATCGCCCGCTCTGAATGACATCCCGCACGCTCCGTGAAACTCCCTCTTTCCGACCAACGAGACTTCACCGGTACCTCCCAGCCAATGCTAGGGGTACTCTTCTTCCCCCTTAGCCCCCCAAACCGCAAAGGGGCCACACACACAATATCAAGAGATTTCGACTAGCTCCCAGCTCGCCTCACAAGGCTGAGCTACCACTCCTCACCGATATGCGTATCCCAACTCCCACAAGTTAAGTCAGTCAAGTGGATATTTCTGCAGTGTAACATTACACAACTAGAAGAATATCCAACCTCCATCACCTCCCTTCATTATATAGAGTTTCGTGGTTCCTTATTTTCCAAAAATCTTGTTTAGTTAAGTGTCACCCATCCCTTTCATTTCTCCATAAATTAATTTCTTTAATTAATTAATTATCTTTATTTTCCTCACCCACCTAGAGTTACTCCTAGAATTTCTCCTAGGTGTCCCCAAATTCTCTTACAGGTTTTAGTGATTTTCCGCACTATTAATTTTCTAGTTCAATTTAAATTAGAAATCTCTTAAATGGTAGATACTTTACTTAGTTTGACTTTCCGCTTTTTCCCTTTTGTTTCCTTTTTTTTCTTTTTTTGTTTCCCTCTTTTCCTAGTTTCCTAATATTTTAGTTTTTTCGCTCTTTCCCCTTTCTATTTATAACTCAAAAAGGCAGGTGTGGAAATTAACCCCCTTTTCCCTTTTTTCATTAAATTAATATATTTTAAATTATCATAAAATAATAAAATGATTAATTCCCTTTCTAAATTTTAATCCAACAGTTTTTTTTTTATGCAACAATCAATTTCTTACTCCCTTTGTGTTACAAGATTTAACGAAGATCATAATTATTATTTATGTTGATTTTATTATTATTATTATTATTATTATTTTTATAGATAGATAAAATTTCACCACTAGCATAGTTTAGATTTAAACCTTAAATTTTCGTGATGGGCAACATTTTATTAGGGAATTTTTTTTTTTTTAAATTCTTATCACAGTGTTCATCCTAAGGCCGACTAGGTTCATTCATTTATCAAAACAATGTGACGTTCTCTTCAGGATGCAATAGGTGCTCCAAGGGTGTCACTCGCCCAATCTATTTCCCTTGCATGACGTGCCCTTCAGGATGCACTACATGCTCCAAGGGTGCCACTCGCCTCTTGACTGACTTGGTAGACATCAAAAACCCTTGGAGTCAATACTTTTCCATGTGAAGTTGTGGGAGACTAAGGGCCTCTATGGAATAAGGCCTTCGCCTTATTGCACGCCCTTTAGAATCATCGTGAGCGACTGTTGCAGTCTACCCTTGTGACATCATGGATCCTCTCGAACTAGGTAAACATTAACCTACAATTCGAGCCACGACGGGAGTGCTAGCAGGTTGTGGTAGGGATGATGTACACACCTCTCCCTCAACATATCTGGTAGTCATGCATGACCCCTTTACTCCACATGTGAGTCTGTTCGGCAAGCTATCATCAACCTGCATCATCAACGAATCATGTCATAATATATCCATATCCTATCATCTAATTAGAAGCACTAAAATCACAGTAAAACAATCAAACCCCAATGGTACACTCCCCAACTCGATCCAGATTCCAAGGGATTTCATCGATGCCTCTTCATCCTCGAGGTCCATAATCCCGCACAGTCAGTAAAACTGAGTCAATAGCACCTGTCTATGTCAATGCGGTAAAGCAACATGTCATCAACCCATAACGCCTCATAATCAAAATCAAAAGTTTTAATAGCATAATAATCTAGATCACTTGCGAGAAAGTGTCCTCAAAGAATAAGTTCTCTCAGTGTGCCAGAGTGGGATGTTACAAAAACTCCACATGCCTACCATTCAAACAACATTAAAAACTTTCATTGATATGTTGATGTAAATGTGAGACCATGTCTCTCTTTCTTTGTAATATTTATAGTGGCTTTCTTCATTCTTCCATTTGTTCAAGTGATTCTTTATTTCTATGTCTTATAACCCATTGTTAAACTAATTTTCTTGTTTCTTTCGTACACATGATTATGTTGAATTTTGATAATCTATAACATAAAATGAAGAATTTAAATTAATACATAATAGGAAAGTATTTAAGAGTTTGATGCTTAATTTAATGCATTGTAAGAATGAGAATATACAAAACATTAGTTCAAAACTAACAACCTTGCCACTTTTTTTTCCATCAACTTAGTGTAGACACCTTTGAGCATTGGTCAGACCACCACAATCTATCAGCCCAAGTCTTGAACCAAACCAAAACAAAACTATTGCTACATTAGTATTGGTGATTAACAGATTAACAACAAAGAAATTTTATTTCAACATTGACATAGTAAAGATAGAGACTCTCATCATTTTAATTGCATAGAGATCTCTATTGGTGAAATGGAAATGCCACAATCCTACCATTCAAAGACCATTAAAACCTTTCATTGATATGCTGATGTAAATGTGAGACCATGTCTCTCTTACTTTGTAATACTTATAGTGGCTTTCTTTATTCTTCCATTTGTTCAAGTGATTTTTTCTTTCTGTGTCTTCTAACCCATTGTTACACTAATTTTCTTAGTTCTTTCGTACATATGATTATGTTGAATTTTTATAACCTATAACATAAAAGGAAGAATTTAAACTGATACATAGTAGGAAAGTATTTAAGAGTTTGATGCTTAATTTAATGCATTGTAAGAAGGAGAATATACAAACATTAGTGCAAAACTAAAAACTTTGCCACTTTTTTTCAATCATCTTAGTGCAAACACCTTTGAGCATTGGTCATACCACCACAATCTATCAAGCCAAGTCTTGAACCAAACCAAACCAAAACTATTCTTACATTAGTATTTGTGATTAACAGATTAACAACAAAGCAATTTTATTTCAACATTGACATAGTAAAGATAAAGAATCTCATCATTTTAATTGCATAGAGATCTATATTGGTGAAATGGAAATGCCACAAGTCTACCATTCAAAGACCATTAAAACCTTTCATTGAGATGTTGATGTAAATGTGAGACCATGTCTCTCTTACTTTGTAATATTTATAGTGGCTTTCTTTATTCTTCCATTTGTTCAAGCGATTTTTTCTTTCTATGTCTTCTAACCCATTGTTACACTAATTTTCTTAGTTCTTTCGTACACATGATTATGTTGAATTTTGATAACCTATAACATAAAAGGAAGCATTTAAATTAATACATAGTAGGAAAGTATTTAAAAGTTTGATGCTAATGCATTGTAAGAAGGAGAATATACAAACATTAGTTCAAAACTAACAACTTTGCCACTTTTTTCCCATCAACTTAGTGCAGACAACTTTGAGCATTGGTCAGACCACCACAATCTATCAAGCCAAATCTTGAACCAAACTAAAACAAATTTGTTCTTACATTAGTATTGGTGATTAACAAATTAACAACAAAACAATTTTATTTCAACATTGACATAGTAAAGATAGAGACTCTCATCATTTTAATTTCATAGAGATCTCTATTGGTGAATTGGAAACGCCACAAGCCTACCATTTATGGAACATAAATTGTGATGCAATGAAGAAATGGAGAAAACAAAAAATTAATGTCCTGTAAAGACAAAAGTTGGAATATGAAAACCATATTTATGTTATAGCTAGCTTAAAGAAGAACATCAATATTACTAAAATAGGAACAAAGCCTTATAAGCTTCATAGTGAAACTCTCATTGAACAAATACTTTAAAAAAGTAGTGTTGTGAAAGAAAATATAGTCTGTGTGATGACTTGTTTTGACTATTTTCAACCATATTTCCAAATCAAATAAAATTTAAATTATAAGTAAAAAACTATAATTTGTATTTCACATTTGCTTGAATAAATTGATTATTTGAGAAATCAATTTTGAGACAATAAAATGATATTTTGAGAAATTAACATAAATTAACAGTATCATATAAACAATATAAGAGAAATCAAATATGAGACAATAAATTGATATTTTGAATTCCAAGAATATCAAATAAATAAATATATATAATCAAAGTTTGAATAGTTACACCGCCAAATACATAGGTTCCACATCCATTTTAGGATGATAACAAAAACTAAGACATTTAAGTCCAAAATTTTGGACTCTAAGCCATCTCTTTAAGATAGATCACTTCATACCTGCAATTCAAACCTACAAAAAAACCAAAATTCAATATTTAAAAATTTACAATTCAAATACGCAAAATAAAATAAAATTCAAAAATTATAAATTTACAATAAAATTTATGTACAAATTTAAAATGAAATGTACACATTTACCATTTTAGATTTAGATAAATAAAACAAGTTGTGATTAAAAGAAAATTGACATACATACCAAAATAGTTAAGTCTCATCCTCCAACATACTCTTTTCCACCAAATATAATGTAAACATAGTTTCCACCAAATATAATTTAGACATATGTAACATTAAAAAACTTTAATAAAAAAAACAAATAACACATATTAGAATATATACTTTAACTAAATATTAAATAAAAGAAATAATAACATACCGAACCACAGTTAAATAGATTTAATATTTTCCCTCACGAAGTTCCAAAACTTCCAAAATAGTTACTGTCCACATTAAGCATACATGATTTAAACAATTTGTAAAATCTTAAAAAAAATTAAAGAGAAAATTTGTGTTCTTGGTAAAACAAAATTGTGTTTAGAGTTAGATAATAATCTGAAAATAAATATAGAACTGTGTATGAAGAAAGTTCACAAATACCCATATATTAAGTCATTCTTCCAATGAAATACTTATCTCATGGATAAAGTCTCAAATCCTTCAGGTGAAATTCTCATCCCAGGTGATCTTATTTGATATTATTTACTCAGCAGTAAAATACTAATCTCCTCAACAGTAAAATACTTCTCTCCTCTTCTGCAATGGTCATATAATCAAATTTCGTAATGCCCTTTCAAATTAAAGGACTCATAAATATCCATATTAATCCATTCTTCCAAGAAATTACTTATATTTATGAAAGTTCACAAATATCCATTTTAAAAAACATTATTTCGGAAAGTACTTATCTCCTCTTTTGTGGTGTAATAGATGTTCTCATATAATCTTTCATGTACATGAAGAAAACACAAATCTGTACATATATTAAGTCATTCTTAAAAAACCATTTAAATCTTTCATCTTTGGGATGTATTCACATTACATATAATCAAATGCTCTTTGAAATTATTTGTGATCTAGCTCACATATACAATATGTGTGAGCTACCTCAGATATACAATATGTATGAGTGAACTTGGATATACATATGCATATTTTATTTGTAAATCTACTTGAATGTTGGTTTTTGAGGTTAGTAACCAATTTAGTTAAGAGTTTGACAATACCCTAGCAAGAAGGAATTCACTTTATTGTATGTAAAAAAAAAATGTCCATACTATGACATTCTTGGACAATAAGGAAAGTAATGAAATCAAATAAAATTTAGAAACTTTCCCTTTTCTAATGTGGGATAGAGTCAGTTCTCAAATAATCAAATGTTCAAGTTCAAAATTAGGTTTTCATCATGATCTAAACTTAAATAAGTTTTAATGTACCATTTAAGACAACGATAAGATTATATAGGAGTTCTATATATTTTAAAATAATTGATCAAAGCGTTGAATAGGAAATACTAAACTAAAAATTTGATAAAAGCAAAAAATATAAGCTTATTCAACATAAGCTTGAACACTTTTATATAAAACCCCAACACAAAAGCAAATTAAAACTCGCTAGTGTGCAATGAACATACATTTATGAATCATCATGAATGGACGCATCCTTCCCATGTATGGGTTCTTCCTCTGCTTCCTCCTCAATCTTAATCTCCCTCCCAAGCACACTCTCATGTACTCTCTTCTCCACATTACCCTATATAACACATTTCAATTTTGAAAATTTGAAAATTAAATTTAAATGATTTTAACACATGCAATGATACATGTGAACTCCCACCCTCTTCAAACTCTCCCAATGAGAATTAAATCAAGCCTTCCCAAGTAGTAGGAGATGGAATAGATATCTATGGACAACACAACTAAGAACTAAATCTAGGATTCAATGTGTTCACATTTATACAAAATTATAAATGTTGTTGATCTTATTAAAAATATTTGAGATTGGACAACTAAAGTGGTCATCTGTGGATATTATAAAACAAATACCTGATTCAACCCATCCGAATTTAAACTTGTGGAATAAAGTTCCCTATTTACTGGAGATTCATTTAACATATCTTCAAACTGCAATTAATAACAATAAAAACTCAATTATTTCTATAGATACAATGATATGTATCTAAATCTAGAATTAGAAGTAAACTATCATAAAATGCATAAAAAATTTAATGACTGGAACACATACCAATTTGTTGTTTGGGTCATCAATATGAATTACCTTCTTCCAACCATCACAATTTTTTTTTGAATACTTCTTAAGATCTTCTAGTGACATGGTATCTAACTCCACATATGTTTTATAAACAAATATGGCCTGAGAATTGGCTTCCTCTCACTGACGGTTCAAGCCAATATCAACACCATAAAAAATCATTTCCAAATTTCCCCCGATTGCATTCCTAGCCTCTTTGCCAACCTCTGATGAAGATCGCAAATCTAAATGTGAAGTAAATTCCCCTGTTGGGAGAGATACTAAAGGTCGTGGAGGCCTCTGCAATGTCACATTTCAATATGCCCATTTTCGATCATATGTTTTTCCTTTACTAGCCCCATAATAATCAAAAGGTAGACTAGTATAATCACGGTGCATGTCCATGAAAAAAATTGCATAAAAGTGTCTTTCAAAATAATGTGGAACCTCATCATTCCACGACAATTTCTCATATGCTTCCAAAATTCTATTATACAAATAGCTTGCAATGTTGGGGTGCTTAAAATATTGCACCTTCAACATATTCCTCTTTGGCCCATATTTGAAATTGAACATAGAAATTGTGTTTTGAAACTTTATTTTTTATGGCATCCTATTTATCAAGGCCCATCACCTATGACTTTCTCCACCTCATTATATCGATAAAACTGTCAGTGTTTGGCCCCATCTTATGATATGCATCCATAAAGTTTTGCAATAAATGAAAAACAATCTGCAAGCTTTGTTTACTCTCATGAGGGAGTTCCAAGATCTCCAAATCATTTTCTAACCTCCTTTGAATACCTGAGAATCACTCAAGGGTATTTCTTTAGTAATCTCTTCCTAGGTAAGTTCATCACCAACATTCGAAGGATAGGTGGGCGTAGGTGTGTAATCTTATGTTTCTTAATAACACGGCCTGCTAAATCCACCTTCACTCTCTGCACCAACATTAGAATATTCGTGACACCCTCTCTCTCTTTCATTGTCATCCCTTCCTCTAAAATATTTGTCTATACATACATTTGAAAGTAATTACAACATTTAACTTGAAATAAATCTAAATACATAAAAATACAACAAAAATAAACAAAATCAAAGAAAATTACCAAAAATATTTTCTTGTCCTGAGGTATTCCTTACATTCTCATGTGTAGGAGTATCAATGCACAACCTATCTAAGAAAGTTGCATCCATAAATATTTCTTGAACACATTCTATATTTTATCTATTCACAAACTCGTTTGATAATCTCCTCTTACGAGATTATCGTTGGTCACTCAGAGTCTCAGTCAACGAAGGGGTTCCTCTTATTCCTTCTTGGGAGAGCCTAGAGTGTTTGTGAAGAATTTTTGGAGACTCCTGTATCGAAATCTCACCTCAATATCTATCCTTTGAAAATTCATGAAAAGTTAAGCACAAGAAAATTACGAGTTAATATCTCCAACATTGACCAACAAAAATTATGAAGAAAGAAAAAAAAAGATAAAATTAATAGAAATGTTCTTTATCTTAGACATAATTATAATAGGGTGATGCATAACTCCACTACCCATGCCCATTTCAAATATATTTTGGTTTCTTACTATTAGCACACATAACCTTGGTAAATACACCAAAAATGGAAACAATATTTAGATGAGCACATATTAGGACATAAAGTTGATGGAATGCTCCAAAAGTACAAGTGGCAAGGCAAAGTCACAACATGATAAGCAATTACTATGATGGAAACACATAATATATGAAGAGTACATGAGTCAAAGTCTAGTAATGAAGTAGCGGTTATCTATGTTGGCAATCAGATTTCTTGCATCCAACAGGTATGGACTATAGTCCATGAAAATCAAAGATTAAGTTTACACCATGTTTGGTTGGATGGAATAAATCTAGCATCTAATTAAATTTTAAATCGATGACATCATTACTTTATGATACAGTGCCAAATCACGTCCATTCAAACAGTTTTTAGCTAAGATGCAGCATAAAGTCGTGGTCGGGGTTAAATAGAAGAAGAAGTTGAAAATTCTACTCACGTCCATTCGGAATAATTTCCATATTGTGTTGGAATGGAGGAATTTGTTGCCATGTTCATCCCAAAATAAAGCATTGGTTCCATCCTTGACTTCCCAAAAACAATGAGTGTGGATAATATCTTTCTTTTTCCAGACATTGTTCCATATTAAGGAGCTTGAAACATTTCCTTAAAGCATGATTGGGTCCTGAGGCTCTATGATAGGGAAATACCTCCTGTTGTAACATCCCCATCTGGTACGACTCCTATGATGTACATCCGATAAAAACACACTTAAATTTTTTTTTTTTTTTTTTTTTTTTGTGTGTGTGTAGGAAGGTAATAATGAAATTATACTCAACATCGCAACACGATGACGACACAATGCATGCAAATCATGCAACGACAGCATAACAGCCTAACATAAAAGCACATCAAGCACCTAGAAGCAATGTACGACATTCAACCGACAAAAAATAAGAATGAATATCGGCCTGTCCTACCCTACAATGGGTAGGACCTCCAGGACACATAAGCAATGCTCAAGCCTAGGTTCCCATCGATTTTGACCATTTAAGGTCTTAGGGATGACGACTGTTCTGAGGAACAAGGAGGTGTCTACATCCTTCCTGACACAAGCAAACCAAGCCTACTAAGCTAAGGACAATCATCCTAACAACCCAAAATTAATTACACAAGTAACTAGAACCCTTACAGTGAACAAAACCAATCACATTGAACGTTTACAAAGCCACGTACAAACATTAATTAATATTAAACAACAACCATTGATCAAGGCTAAAATTTTGTTATCTATGACTTAAATTGGCATTAATTACAAATAAATTAACCATTCTAAATTCCATCAGTCAATGAGTTACCCACCGAACTTAACATGAATTACGACTCAAATTTAGTGAGTCTGGGTTACCAATTAGGCGATATCTATAAATACAACTAACCATAAACTTGAATAACAACATTAACATAAACTTGAATGTTACCTATAACACTTATGAACAATTAAACCTCAAATTTAGTCTAGATATAATGACCGAACTAACCACACTAGTTGTTTATTATCATTGAGGAGGAAACTGCTAGCTAATAACATTTTTGTAGCAAATCAACAAGGTAATTACATATCTGTTACATAACAATTTATTATAGCAGTTAACAAGGCATTTAACATAATGATTAACATAATCAATTAATTGAGCAATAACAGGGTAGTTTGCATGACTATTTTCATAACAAGTATTATAGCACTAACAAGGTGATTATCATGTTAATTAACATAACAATTAATATAACAGTAGTGAGGCAATTTATATGATGGTTAACATAACGATTAATAGTGATGCAGGAGCATCACCCAAGACAAGCGAGCCAGCGTAGAAGACAACGAACAGCTGGACACGACCAGCCGAAACCTTTTTGAATTTTCATAAGATGATGCGCCAATGTATAAATGCACCATTTATGGAAAGCACCTTTGTATGATGTATCATACCTCGAGCCATACACTCTTGTCTGAAGTAGATAAGAGGCATTTATTAGATTAAATGCAAGTAGATAGGATTTTATTTCTAGATTAGACAGTTTTTTATGGAAGGAGGGAAAACGGATATAGACACCCTCACTTGTACATTGTAACATGATTCAGAATGATTCATTCAGGAGMAAGAAGAGAGAKMAAGMAGAGGACTGTGTAKAGAACATCCATGTACAGATATTGAATTAATAGAAGGAAGCTTTGATTCAAATCCATGGTTATGTGTCTATTCTCTGTGTGTTGATGTTATGCTTATGAATGTTTGTTTTCTGGGTATGCATTTGCTTTGTGTATGTTGTGCATAGGGTTTCATGTTTCGAAACTAAAGTCTGAAAGAGGGAGAGAATAAGTTTCAATTGTTTCTCTATCTGAGCCAGGAGATTYCTGCAAAGTGTGCAGTTGAATTCATCCGCAAGGAGTGCGTTGATGAAGGCTCAGTAGTCTAACTCTTGTTCTCATTCACCCAGAAGTTGATTTGAGTTGTTGAATCCATGCAAGGAGTGCGCATGCTGGAGAAGAAGTCTCAGTTTTTAATCTGAGCCAAGGAGGTTGAAAACTGCTGCTGCAGGAAGTGTGCAAAGTCGGAAGGATTCAACACTTGAGAAGTTGTTGAACGTCGAGTGCGAGGAGTACGAACAAATCCTATGAAAGAGTCAGAGAAGAAAAGCTCAGGAGGTTTAGCACCTTCGTAATATTGTGAAAGAGAACATCAGAGAATTTGATCGAAGAAGGTTCGAGCATGGTTTTCTAGCACAGACGTTGGAGAACAAATTTTGAGAAAGCACATTCAGTCTTCTCAAGAAATCTTCAAGAGGGAGAATCAATGGTTAGGATTCGCAGAGGAGAGAAACAAAAATCCCATCAGCCGTTAGATATCAGGAGAGTTGCACCAGGTTTAAGTCTGAACGAGCAGAGAAGGAGCCAGGGGCTCATCGGGATTCGGCTCATCGGAGATTCGGGAGTTCCAGAGTCAAGAGTTTTGTGCAGATTGAAATCGCGATCCATGATTTCCCGACAGGGTTAAATCCGCCTAGTGGAGGACAGGTGTTGGAGGGTTGAGTCTCTCCCTGAGGCGATGACAAGTGGCGTTGCATATCAGAGTTCGGGATTTGGAAGGGTCTGTGACATTGTGCAATAGAAATCGTGAATTCCCAAAACACGATTTCCCAACTTACTCGGAAGCGTGGGTCCTAGGTGGAAGAATAGAGGACAGGTGGCATCGGGGATTGAGAATCGGGGACACAAGAGGTAAGTGATTTACGACATCGTAAGTCCCAATTTCCCGACGGGTGAAATCCTGACAAGAGCAAGGAAAGCCTTGGCAAATACTCATCGGGTTTCGGGGTTTTGTGAGACCCAGATCTGAGCTTTCAGGACTCGCGATACGACGAGGTCCGATTTCCCGATTAAAGGAAGGGAGGTCATCAGGAGAGAATCCTATGGGTGCAGACAAGTCCCAGTAAGGGATTTGAAGAGAAATTTATCTCTTCGGGCCATTGAGAAGAAGGTCCTGGTGAGAGCGGACGTGCCTTGGGTGGCGGTCTGCACCAAGTGGTATCAGAGTAGATTTCTTGTCTGTATATTTCAGTCAAGAGGAGTGAAGGAGAGGAAAGCACTCTGATACATAGCAAGTGGTATCAGAGCGGGATTGATTCTTTGTTTTCTATAACAGAAGAGAGAATTCACCATGCCGCCCAGAAGAGAAAGGTAGTCACCCGACCCAGAAGACAGGGAGGTAAGAAGAAGAGGAAGACTGGTAGGAAATTTGGAACTGGAAAGGAAAATGAGAGATCTTCAAGCAAGACTAGAAGATATGGAGGCAGCGCAGAGACGCATAGCCAGTGATGGATATCTGAGCGACTCCGAAGGCAAAGTTGAAGCTGAACAACAAGGAGAAGTTGCAGCCGAAGATGCAGCGAATGAACGACTGATTAAAGATATCGTCAGGATGGGTGCGAAGACGAAGATGGACATTCCAGTCTACGAAGGAAATTTGGATGCAGAGGAGATACTGGATTGGATCCGAGCTCTTGAAACCTACTTCTATTATGAGGATATCGAAGAGGATAAAAAGGTTAGGCATGCTATCACCCAATTGAAAGGACATGCAACATTATGGTGGGACGAGCTTCAAGCAGATAGACACTGCAAGGGTAAGAAAAAGATTAAAAGTTGGGACCAAATGATTGCGAAGATGAAAGAGAAATTCATCCCAAGAGACTACCAAATTAACCTGTTCAGGAGGATGCAGAGCCTGAGATAGAAACTGATGACAGTGAAAGAATACACTGGGGAATTCTATCGACTGAACATCAGAGCAGGTCATCGAGAGAGCGATGATGAGAAGGTTGCCAGATATCTGAATGGTCTGAGATACGACATTCATGATGAATTAAGCATGGTTACCATCAGGACGGTGGAGGATGCTTATCAGATGGCTCTAAAATTTGAAGAAAAGCTGAGCCGTAAGCAAGGTCAGTGAGGGCGAGGTAGGAGTCAGCCCAGAGGAAAGGTAGTTGCCCAGGATAAATACCAGAAGCCCAAGGAGGAATGGAAGAAACCTCCGGGTAAGGTTGAGAGAGGTGGAACCTCACAGCGAGGACAACCACATGTTGAACAAAGAGGACAACATAATGAGCAGAAGGGAGATTATGCTAACGCAAACACTTTTCCTCACACCAGAGGAAGAGGAAGAGGCCGAGGTGGAGTAATCACATGCTTCACATGTGGAAAGGATGGGCAAAAGTCATTCAAGTGTCCAGAGAAAAAGAAGGATAGTGGAGAAGCTCACATCGTTGAAGCGCAGAGGCATGATGATGAGACCGAAGGCATAGAAGGTGGAGTATCGCTTGCGATGCATAAAGTCCTTCTGACACCTACGAAGGAGGTGTAGGAAAATTCATCTCAAAGGACCAGACTGTTCAGAACAGCTTGCAAAACCAAGGACAGGGTATGCAAGGTTATTGTTAACAGTGGTAGCATAGACAATATCGTTTCAACCAAGATGGTAGAAAAGATGGAGTTGGAGACAACTGATCACCCGAGTCCATACAAAGTCTCGTGGCTACAGAAGGGACATCAAGTGAGTGTCACTAAACAATGCTTAGTTGACATCAAGATAGGAGGATATAATGATAAAATACTCTATGATGTCATTCCCATGGATGTATGTCATTTATTGTTGGGTAGACCATGGAAATATGACAGAAATGTGGTTCATGATGGGAGGATGAACACATACACTTTAGAGAAGGATGGGAGGACACATAGGTTACTTTCGATAAAGGATAAGGAGGTGAATCCAGAAGTAAGAAACACAATACTTCTCATGAGTGGGAAGGATATTCTTACGGAGATGGAGAAGAAGGAAGATCCACAATTCTTTGTGGTCAGAAAACCAAGGATTGTTCTGACTAGCACAAGAGTGGACGACTTACCAGATGAGATTTAGGAACTGCTGGAAGAGTTCACTGACATCATCATGGACGAATTACCTCATTCGTTGCCACCGATGAGGAGTGTGAGCCATCACATTGATCTCATACCAGGCGCTAGTTTGCCAAACAAAGCTGTGTATAGGTTGACGCCACAGGAGAATGAGAAAGTCAAGAAGCAGGTCTAGGAGTTATTGGACAAAGGATTGGTCAGAGAAAGTCTGAGTCCATGCGTCGTTCCGACAGTGCTTAGTCCGAAGAAGGATGGGGGTTGGAGAATGTGCACCGATTCAAGAGCGATCAACAAAATTACCATCAGGTACAGATTTCCACTACCGAGAATGGATGATTTGATGGATTGCCTGAGTGGGGCAAACTATTTTTCAAAGATTGATCTGAAGAGTGGATATCACCAGATTCGCATGAGGGAAGGTGATGAATAGAAGACAACATTCAAGACAAACGAAGGTTTGTACGAATGACTGGTCATGCCGTTTGGGTTGACAAACACACTGAGCACATTCATGAGACTGATGAATGAAGTCCTGAGGGAATTCATCGAAAAATTTGTCGTCGTATATCTGGACGATATACTGATATTCAGTAAGACCAAGGATGAACATTTAAAGCATTTGGCTATTGTGATGAGAAATCTACAATAGGAGAAGTTGTTGATTAATATGAAGAAGTCCTCATTTATGAAGACAGAGCTCGTTTATTTGGGTTTTGTTATTTCGGCGAATGAGTTGAAGATGGATCCGAGTAAGGTGGAAGTGATCAAGAATTGGCCATCACCCAGAAATGTTTTTGAGGTGAGGAGTTTCCATGGTTTGGCTAGTTTTTACCGAAAGTTCATCAGGAATTTCAGTGGAATTAGCGCAGCAATGATGGACACGGTGAAGAAGCGACATAAGTCTTTTCATTGGACAGCAGAGGCTGAGAAGAGCTTCAATCTGTTGAAGTGGAAGATAATGGAACGACCAGTGTTGGTGTTGCCGGACTTCCAGAAGACCTTTCAGGTGAAATGTGATGTAAGTGGATTTGCCATAGGAGTGGTCTTGAGTCAAGAGGACAGACTAGTTGCATATTTCAGTGAGAAGTTGGATGAAGCAAAGCTGAAATACTTCATGTATGATAAAGAATTTTATGCTATCATACAGGCGTTGAAGAAGTGGAGGCATTACTTGATCCCGAAAGAATTCGTATTGTACAACGATAATCATGCATTGTAGTTTGTGAGTCAACAGGAGAAGTTGAATCAGAAACATGAAAAATGGGTAGAGTATATACATAATTTAACATTTGTAATTAAACACATTTCAGGTACTGCTAACAAAGTGGTTGATGCTTTGAGCAGGAAGTGTTTGTTGCTGCAGGAGTTCCGAGTCAGAACATTGGGTTTTGAAAACCCAAGGGACATGTACGCAGGAGATGCAGATTTCAGAGAAGCGTATGAAGCAGCTGAGAATCCAGTTCTCAGAGACAGGAGTCCTTGGATAGATTATATGATCTAGGAGGGATTTCTGTTCAGAGGCAATCAACTGTGTATTCTGAATTGCTCCATGAAGGAGAACTTGTTGAAAGAAAAACACAGTGGTGGATTAGCAGGAAATTTTGGCCACGAAAAAACATTCGCAAAGCTGAGCGAATCATACTTTTGGCCAGGCATTCGAGCAGAGGTCAAGAGGTTTGTTGATAGATGCATAATTTGTCACCATTCGAAAGGGAGGAAACATAATGCAGGTTTTTATCAGCCATTGCCCATACCATAGAGGCCATGGGAGGCGATAAGAATGGATTTTTTATTGGGTTTGCCGAGGACGCAGAGAGGGGTTGATTCCATATTTGTGGTGGTGGATAGGTTTTCAAAGATGGCACATTTTATCCCATGCTATAAGACCAGCGATGCAACTCACATCGCGAATTTTTTTTTCAAGGAGGTCATTCGACTCCATGGATTGCCGAGAAGCATAGTTTCGGACAGGGACACAAAATTCATAGGGAATTTTTGGAGGACCTTATGGAAGAATCTAGGAACTAACTTGGCATTTAGTTCAGCTTACCATCCTCAGATGGATGGATAGACAGAGGTGGTCAACAGAAGTCTGGGAGACTTGCTGAGAAGCTTGGTGATAGAGCACCATAGCAGCTGGGACAACATATTACCACAGGCAGAGTTCGCATACAACAATTCAGTGAATCAGAGTACAGGGAAAAGTCCATTTTAGATTGTGTATGGGACACAACCAAGGGGAGTTTCTAAACTCAGGGAGTCAGAACAGACTGCGACTAGCAGTGCTAGTGCAGAAGAGTTCGCTGAGGCGATGAAGGAACTTCACAACAAGGTGAAGCAAGGACTGGTTGATTCAAATCAGGAGTACAAGCGCAGAGCAGATCAACATCGGAGACAACTTCAGTTAGAGGTTGGTGATCTGGTTCTGGCACATCTGATAAAAGAAAGGTTCCCAAGGGGAACATATAATAAGCTGAAAATGAAGAAAATTGGGCCATGCAGAGTCCTAAAGAAATTGGGAGAAAACACTTATGAGATTGAGTTGTCGGATGACATCGGAATATATCTGACATTCAATGTCTCATAATTATATCCATATAAGACTGAGGAAGCAGGAGCTGGAAGTGATGAACAGCTAGAGATCCAGTGGCAGAAGCAGATGTCGATTGCAGAGAAGCCACAGATGGAGTGTATCCTGGACAAGAGAGTGGGTAAGAAGACCAGGAGGAAAGAGTACTATGAGTATCTGGTCAAGTGGAAGAACCACCCAGTGGAAGAACCACCCAGTGGAAGATGCTAGCTGGGAAAATGAAGCAGTGATACAGAAGCATGGACAGACCGTGCGGGAGCTCATGGACAGGAGCCCATGAAAATTTTCAAGCTGAGGAGTATGATGCAGGAGCATCGCCCAAGACAAGCGAGCCAGCGTGGAAGACACCGAACAACTGGACACGTCCAACCGAAACCTTTTTGAATTTTCATAAGATGATGTGCCAATGTATAAATGCACCATTTATGGAAAGCGCCTTTGTATGATGTATCATACCTTGAGCCATACGCTCTTGTCTGAAGTAGATAAGAGGCATTTATTAGATTTAATGCAAGTAGATAGGATTTTATTTCTAGATTAGACAGTTTTTTATGGAAGGAGGGAAAACGGATATAGACACCCTCACTTGTACATTGTAACATGATTCAGAATGATTCATTCAGGAGAAAGAAGAGAGATCAAGAAGAGGACTGTGTAGAGAACATCCATGTACAGATATTGAATTAATAGAAGGAAGCTTTGATTCAAATCCATGGTTATGTGTCTATTCTCTGTGTGTTGATGTTATGCTTATGAATGTTTTTTTTCTGGGTATGCATTTGCTTTGTGTATGCTATGCATAGGATTTCATGTTTCGAAACTGAATTCTAAAAGAGGGAGAGAATAAGTTTCAATTGTTTCTCTATCTGAGCCAGGAAATTCCTGCAAAGTGTGCAGTTGAATTCATCCGCAAGGAGTGCGTTGATGAAGTCTCAGTAGTCTAACTCTTGTTCTCATTCACCCAGAAGTTGATTTGAGTTGTTGAAGCCATGCAAGGAGTGCGCAGGTTGGAGAAGAAGTCTCATTTGTTAATCTGAGCCAAGGAGGTTGAAAACTGCTGCTGCAGGAAGTGCGCAGAGTCGAAAGGATTCAACGCTTGAGAAGTTGTTGAACATTGAGTGCGAGGAGTATGCACAAATCCTTTGAAAGAGTCAGAGAAGAAAAGCTTAGGAGGTTTAGCACCTTTGTAATATTTTGAAAGAGAACACCGAAGAGTTTGATCGAAGAAGGTTCAAGCAAGGTTTGCTAGTGCAGACGTTGGAGAACAAATTTTGAGAAAGCGCATTCAGTCTTCTCAAGAAATCTTCAAGAGGGAGAATCAACTGTTAGGATTCGCAGAGGAGAGCAGCGAAAATCCTGTCAGCCATTAGATCTTAGGAGAGTTGCACTGGGTTTAAGTTTGAACGAGCATAGAAGGAGCCAGGGGCTCATCGGGATTCGGCTCATCGGAGAATCGGGAGTTCCGGAGTCAAGAGTTTTGTGCAGATTGAAATCGCGATCCGCGATTTCCCGACAGGGTTAAAGGCGCCTAGTGGAGGACAGGTGTCAGAGGGTTGAGTCTCACCCTGAGGTGATGACAAGTGGTGTCGCATATCGGAGTTCAGGATTTGGAAGGGTCTATGACATTGCGCAATAGAAATCGCGAATTCCCGAAACGTGATTTCCCGACTTACCCGGAAGCGTGGGTCCTAGGTGGAAGAATAGAGGAGAGGTGGCATCGGGGATCAGGAATCGGGGACACAAGAGGTAAGTGATTTATGACATCGTAAGTTCGGATTTCTCGATGGGTGAAATCCTGACAAGAGCAAGGAAAGCCTTGGCAAATACTCATCGGGTTTCGGGGTTTTGTGAGACCTGGATCTGCGCTTTCACGACTCGTGATACGGTGAGGTCCGATTTCTCGATTGAAGGAAGGGAGGTCATCAGGAGAGCATTCTGTGGGTGCAGAAAAGTCCCAGTAAGGGATTTGAAGAGCAATTTATCTCTTCGGGCCATTGAGAAGAAGGTCCTGGTGAGAGCGGACGTGCCCTGGGTGGCGGTCTGCACCAAATAGCGCAAAAACAAGGAAATTTACATAATTGTTAACCATTTAACTCGTTGCGGAATTTAATCAATAAGTAGGAATCTGCTGACCATTCACAGTGTTGTAGAAATTGTTCCGGCATTTAGTAAGGCAATTAATATAGCATTTAACATTGCAATTAACAAGCCAATTAACTGTAGCAGTTGTTCTCATAAATTCGTGTTCATTCCAGCAAGCTTAGTCAAAATTCTAAAGGCAAAAATCATGGGTAATTACAACAAGATTTGGCAACATTCTAAAGGAAAAATCATGGGTAATTACAACAAGTTCTGGCAACATTATAAAGGAAAAATCGTGGGTATTTAAACAACAATATAAGTCAACTTTTAAAGTCAATAATTGTGGGCATTAAACAATGGTCTCAGACAGGTTTTGAATGGTAAAATCATGAGCATTAAACAATGGTCGCATACATGCTTTGAATGGAAAAACATGAGCATTTAAACAACAACCTTAGACATGTTTTGAATGGTAAAATCGTAAGCATTAAACAATGGTCTCAAAAATGTTTTAAATGGAAAAACGTGAGCATTTAAACAATGATCTCAGACATGTTTTGAATGGTAAAATCGTGAGCATTAAACAATGGTCTCAGACATGTTTTGAATAGTAAAATCATGAGCATTAAACAATGGTATCAGTCATGTTTTGAATGGAAATTCGTGAGCATTTAACCACAATCTCAGCCATGTTTTGAATGGAAAAATTGTGGGTAATTAATCAGTAATCACAGTCTCATTTTAAAAGGGAAAAACATGTACAGGGACACACTAGAAGGGAATTCATGGATATCCGTAATTAAAATATGTAGAATGATGTGCCCAAAACACACCAGAAGGAACTCCATGTTGCCAACATAATTTTAAAGGGAAAAACATTGGAAAAATGTAGACATGGAAATGAATTTGTTTTCCATTGCCAGGATACCAATGCCACGCAGACAGGAATACAAAAAAAAAAACATTTTTCATCTCCCGAACACTAATATAAAATGCAGATAGGAAATCAAATGTTCTTCCCATTTTCAGGATACCAATGCCACACAGATAGGAATACAAAAAAAAACGTTTTTCATCTCCCGGACACCAATATAAAATTCAGATAGGAAATCAAACATTCTTCCCATTGCTAGAGTACCAATACAATGCAGAAAGGAATACAAAAACGTTTTTCATCTCCCAGACACTAATACAAAATGTAGATAGGAAATCAAACATTCTTCCCATTGCCAGAGTACCAATGCAATGCAAACATGAATACAAAAACGTTTTTCATCTCCTAGACACCAATATAAAATGCAGATAGGAAATCAATTCATTTTTTATTTTTTTTCATTGCCAGAATACCCAAAAATTTGTAGACCGGAAATCAATTCGTGCTTCCAATGCTATAACCCCAATACAGTGTAGACAATAGTAAGAGAACGCTAGGATCCGATGGGAAAGGTCATGGAATGATTGTCGGGATTTCTATCAGTCAAGGCATAGAGAAAACCAACCATGACACAAGATAATCCACATGCAGAGGTCGTTGCCAGATGGCAGAATCAACAATTAGCTAGGGACAAACATCAAGGGTAGCCGACTAACATGTTCGTCCTTCGCTCATCATCCTCACAAAGAAAAGCAGGGCGTTGATATCCATAGGTCTTTTAATGCTAAGGCGATGACCGTAGATCAGGCTCCTGGCATACTGCTCAGGCGAGGACTGGTGAGCTAGGGATGAAGGCTAAACAACCATAGAGGTCACAATCAACACAGCAAGGTGGTCAAAACATGCAGGAAACTGAAGGCCATGGGAGTCAATAACCATCGAGCTAGGCTAAGGAAAGTTTCAGCCACCAATTTTAAAAAAAACTTCATTTTACTTTTCCATTAAATACGCAGATCCAAGAATAAGTCCTAATACATTCTACCATACAAAAATGAAGAGAGCATACCATTGCCTGATCGCCCGCTCTAAATGACATCCCACACTCTCTATGCAACTCCCTCTCACTGACCGTCGAGACTTCACCGGTACCTCCTAGCCAATGCTAGGGGTACTCTTCTTCCCCCTTAGCCCCCCGAGCCACAAAGGGGCCACACACTCACTATCCAGAGATTTCAACAAGCTCCCATCTCGCCTCGCAAGGTCGAGCTGCCACTCCTCACCGAGCTAGGTATCCCAACTCCCACAAGTTAAGTCAATCAGGTAGATATTTCTGTAGCGTAACGTTACCCAAACAGAAGAAGATATTTCATCTTTCTCATTCCTTCATTATATAGAGTTTTGAACTTCCTTTCTTTCCTAAAATCTCATTTCATTAAAGTTTTTTAAAAATAAATTTCTAAAAATTCCTCTCCGTACAAGTGTCCCCCATCCCCTACATTCCTCCATAATTTAATTTCTTTAATTAATTAATTATCTTTATTTCCCTCACCCACCTAGAGTTACTCCTAGAATCACTCCTAGGTGTCCCCAAATTCTCTTACATGTTTTAATGGCTTTCCCTATTATTAAATTGCTAGTTTAGTTTAAATTAGAAATCTCTTAAATGGTAGATACTTTTTCTAAGTTTGACTTTCCGCTTTTTCCCTTATGTTCCCCCTTTTCCCTTTTTATGTTTACCTCTTTTCCTAGTTTCCTATTTTTTTAGATTTTCCCTCTTTCCCCTTTTTAATTAGAACTCAAAAAGGCAGGTGTGGAAATTAACCATTTTTCCTTTTCTCATTTAATTAGTATTTTAAAATTATCAAAATAATAAAACCATTAATTCCCCTTTTTCTTTTAAATTGTATTCCAACAGATTTTTTTTCTTTTAATGAATAAATTAAATTTCTTATTCCCTTCATGTTACAAGATTTAACAAAGGTCATAATTATTATTTATGTGGTTTATTATTATTATTATTATTATTATTATTATTATTTTATAGAGAGATAAAATTTTACCACTAGCATAGTTTAGACTTAAACCTTAAATTTTCGTACAGGGCGACATTTAATTAGGGAATTCGTTTTAAAAATTTCTTAACACGTTATTCTTACTAAGGCCATCTAGGTTCATTCCTTTATCATCAACAATGTGACGTGCCCTTCAGGATGCACTAGGTGCTCCAAGGGTTCCACTTGCCTTAATCTGTTTCCCTTGTGTGACGTGCCCTTTAGGACGCACTACGTGCTCCAAGGGTGCCACTCGCCTCTTGACTGAATTGGTAGACATCAATAACCTATGGAGTCAATACTTGACTAGGTGAACTTGTGGGAGATTAAGGGCCTCTAAGGAATAAGGCCCCCGCCTTATTGCGCGCCCCTTAGAATCATCGTGAGCGACTGTCGCAGTCTTCCCTCATGACATCGTGGGTCCTCTCGAACTAGGTAAACATTAACATGAAATTTGAGCCATGATAGGAGTGCTAGTAGGCTATGGCAGGGTTGTTGTCCAAACCTCTCCCTCAACATCTCTAGTAGTCGTGCGTGACCCCTTTACTCCACATGTGAGTCTAGTCGGCAAGCTATCATTAGCCTGCATAATCAACAAATCATGTCAGAACATATCCATATCATATCATCTAATCAAATGCACTAATATCACAGTAAAACAATCAAACCCCAATGGTACACTCCCTGACTTGATCTTGAGTCCAAGGGGTTCCATCGATGCCTCTGCATCCTTGAGTTCCAAAATCCTGCACACTCAGTAAATCGAGTCAATAGAACATGTCTATGTCAATGCAGTAAAACAACATGTCATCAACCCATAACGCCTCATAATCAAAATCAAAAGTTTTAATAGCATAGTAATCTGGATCACTTGCAAGCAAGTGTCCTCAAAGAATAAGTTCGCTCACTGTGCCAGAGCGGGATGTTACACTTGCACCAAAGGAGGGCCCATATAGTGTAGTACTTCATTTAGCTCCATAGAATGAGTCGGGGACATCTGGATCTTTGAGAATGAGTCATCATTTGAGGTTAGGGAGACTAATCATGTCCAAGTGACTAAATCCCATTTCTTTTCTTTGAAAGTTCCACCCCACACAAAGGATCTTTGAAGGTTTCCCATGATGAATTTCATTGTCTATTTTCAATGAGAAGGAACTGATATATTTTGATGGAAGAGAGATCCTTTGGAATCCAAGGATCTTGTAGATGTGAGTCTGTACAAAAGAGGTAGTTTGAAAAAAAAAAAACTTAGACTGAGCCCATGTCTGGTTTTGACTAAGAAGCTTGTGCATCATTTTACCATTAAGGCATTTGATATTCCAAGGGATGACCTTCATGAGGAATGTGGGGGGTTGGGTAGGAATTATATTTCATCAAGGTAAGGCGGCTCGAGTTAACCAAAAAATCCCCCATATATTTAAGAAGTTGTTTGTTGCTTTTCCAACCTGTTCTTCTTTTTCTTTAGGTTTTTTAGGTGGAGCAGAGGAACATGATTTAATTCTTGTAGAAGGAACATAGGGCATACCTTTTATTTTTTGGTTGGGTTACTAAGAATTTTATTATGAACTAGCGAGTCCTTTAGAATATGAGCCTATTACTCAGTGATTTAATTCAAGTATTGATGCTAGTAGGAAGAATAAATGGACTTTAGGTCAAGATCCCCAAGGTCCATTTCCTTGCCATTGCAATAGTAAGGCAATAGCTTGACCTATAATGTACCCATATTTTCTACATGAATTATTTGCTACAAATTTGCTACAGAAATGTACCCAGATTGTGGAAGAGGACATGCATTATTATAAATCTGGGGACTCTTCTCAGGCTTTCCCGAATGGGGTGCTTGGCAGCTCATGGAGTACAACTTTCTGATATGAGTAATGTATCTGATTATGAAATACCGATTACACTGGTTTGAATCTCTCATTGTGTAGGAGCTAGTGATATTTCTTCCCATTAATTCCATAACATTCCATACTGTGAATCTCATCATGGTACCAGAACAATGATCACTATAAGGAAGTATTTCCATTGAATAGGGATACTACTAACCTCTTCCCTATTTGTCCAGTTACAATTAAAGGTTGTTGTATGAGATATAACATAAGGTCATGAATCAAACAACATGACTGTTAACTACAAAGTTAAGTATATAATAAGAACTAAAGGCAATAGTCTAACCTGTAATACAAGAGGAATAGAGCCATTCCGTTACTATGATATCAGTAATGCAAGAACAACTTAGCTTAAGGTTCAACAAGGTGATATCATGTTACCTATTTAACATAATCAATATGTATTGTGATATTAATATTATCTCTTATTAACTACATGGGATGTCACTACAAAGAAATGGCACTAAGTATCAACAGGCTTGTATTACACTTGTATGTGATTCCAATGCTTGTGTAAATATAAAGGGTAATACATCACCATGTTCAACTAGTATCTTACCCAAAGGGTAATAGAACATTATCTTCAACTAAATTCGTGTGTAAATACAAAGGGTAATATATCATTAACAAGGGTCTTTCAAACGGTATATACTCTTATCCAATACATATGGGTTTTACTTACTCTGATTAACAAAGAGATAAATAAGTGGAATCAACTTCATATCTTACTCGTATGAGCTATGTGAATATTACAATATAGTTAAGAGTGTATTGTCTCAATCTAAGGTATAGGCAACTAATCACAAGAATGAAGATGCAAGTTCAAATTGCATTTCTGCTATGAGATTTCCATTGTGTTCTTATCAGTTTTCTTGGGTATTGTTAATTATGTTCTATTTACGAGTCTTCATACTTTTAATCCCTTCTTCGTTGAAAATGGAAGCTAGATTGAATTTTGGAGGAATCGTAATTGGTATCTGAGTCCATGGCATTGGAGTTAAACATTTGTGTTTAAATTTGTTATTTCTTATCATTCTGTAAATGAGAGATTGACATGAAATGTTCACTTCTTGTGTCTTTTTGTTAGAGTGCAAAGTACTGTAACATATGTTAGTTGTGGGAATAATTGCAGTGGATATTTTCCCCGTGTTTCAAGGTTTATTTATATCTGTTGTACGTGATATTTTGTAGATTTTAAAAATGTTCTTTCTTCTAGCTTTGTAAATGAGAATTTGATATGAAATATTGATGTCTTTTATCAATTTCACTATCAATGCAAAGTGACTTTTACATATTTCAGTATATCTACTCTGGAGGTTGAGGGAATGACTACAGTGAATACACTACCTATGTTTCACTGCTTGTTTTCTATTTGTTGAGTGTTATATTAATGCAGATTTTCCATAACATATTACAATATAATATGTCATAACATATTACAATGTCATATGTCATATGTCATAACATATATTACTATAACATATGACAATGTAATATGTTATAGTAATATGTTATATCATATTACAATGTTATAACATATGCACTGATATTAAAATTGAAAACATATATTATCTGAATTATAACTTATGCATAGATATTAAAACATATGTACAGATATTATGCATATGCACAAATATTAAAATTGAAAACAGACTGTAAACTGTAAAATGTAAACTGTGAAATGTATTTAAAATTGTTATTTCTTCTAACTTTGTAAATGAGTCTTTGACATGAAATATCGGTCCGTCTTTTATCAATTTTTCTACCAATGCAAAGTGATAGTTACATATTTCAGTGTATCTGTTCTAGAGGTTGAGGGAATGAATTCAATGAATATATTGCCTATGTTTCAAATTTTGTTTCTATTTATAATAGTTTTATAATGGATACCATCATTTTTGGGTTTCCTAGTAGCCTTGTCATACCCTGAGAATCAATCCTTCATAAAGTTTGACTTCTACAAGTTCTTGGCAAATACAATGCACCAACATTTTTTAGATTTTAGTGCTACCAGGTCATGTAGGTACCAGTCTCACTTGATCCATATGTTAATCCATCAAAACCACTCACATCTTGGTTATTTTAAGTCTAGGATGGTGAATGACCAGCCAAAATGTTTCTCTCCCAACCATTGAGTGGCTGCCTATGGTAAGAGAACATGTCACCAGTGAAGGTTTTTTGTAGTATATAAACTCTTTTATGCCTATATTAGACTTTATTATCCACAATGAAGTATTCGTTATAATTATTCCTTTAGTCAAAGGGTCACTACAATTGAAAATAAACACCAAAGTGGGATACCTATTCCTTTTTGAGCAATTTACTATGATAAGAGTCTATGGTTTTGAAGATGAGCCATATCACAAGTGAGTGCTGAATTTGGTTGTTCAAGAGACTGAAAAAAGTGAAATTCAGTCAGTTGCTAACTACAAAGACAACCATATTACATTAAATGTTGATCAGATGAATTTCAAGGACAAACCAAATCTACACAAGTAGGTTACTCATGTATTACATAGAGATGTGACCAAGACTCATGACAATATGAAGAAATTGAAATAGACATTAATCGAAGTGGAGAAATAATTGAGGCAAGATAAAGTGGTTACAACAACAAGGAATTCCAGAATAAACAATCTATAAAATAATATTTATAACTTATGATACTCTAATATTACATATGTAAAAATAGATTTATAAATTGAATTCCTAAAGATTTGAAACTTTTATAAAATACAAAATGTTTGAAATAAAAATTTGGACAGTTTGAAATTTTTATGAAATTTTTATAAAATACGAAACATTTGAAATGAATGTGACTTAGTCGTGCGAAACCAACCATGTGGCCAAGCCATGGGCGTGCCCATGGCTTGGCCACAGAGCTATCCCCATGTGGCCAAGTCACAACCAATTTTAATAAGAGACTATCTATGCACAGAAAAGCATGGCATTTGAATCTAAATCTTTAACACTGGAGTGAAAGACAATCGATTCGGCTCCTGGTCAACTTCTCAGGCACAAAATAATCACTTAAATTCTTACTCTATTATTAATATTCGATTGTTAAATGTCTATATCAAATTTAAAAACTTAATATTTGATTGTTAAATGTCTATATCAAATTCACTAAATCCATATTGTTTATAAATTATGTATTAATGTTTATATCAAATTCAAATTTTTAAGTAAATTCATATTGTTTATAAATTTATTGTTTGTGTGTATAATTTGAACATATAAATATGTAATTTTTAAATTGTCTTCCTAGTTTATTTTAAAATTTATTATTATTTTTTAAATATATATGTTTTAAAAATATTCCATTGTATGTATATTTCACAAATATTCCATTACAAATTATAAGATAGACAATGATGTACAACAAGGAATTCCAAAACAAAAAATCTGTAAAATAATAATTATAACTTATGATACTCTAATATTACATATGTAAAAATGGATTTATAAATTGAATTCCTAAAGATTTGAAATTTTTATAAAATAAAAAACGTTTGAAATAAAAATGGGCAGTTTGAATTTTTTATGAATTGTTTATAAAATACAAAACGTTTGAAATGACTATGACTTGGCCGCGGGGGTCGAACCATATGGCTAAGTTGTGGGTGTGCCCACTATTTAGCTACAGGGCTGGCCCCCCACGACCAAGCCACAACCAATTTTAATAAGAGATTATATATGCACAGAAAAGCAAGGCATTTGAATCCAAATCTTTAACACCAGAGTGAAAGACAGTTGATTCGGCTCCTGGACGACTACTCAGGCACAAACTAATCACTTAAATGCTTACTCTATTCTTAATATTTGATTGTTAAATGTCTATATCAAATTTAAAAACTTAATATTTGATTGTTAAATGTCTATATCAAAATCACTAAATCCATATTATTTATAAATTATTTATTAATGTATATCAAATTCACATTTTTAATTAAATCCATATTGTTCGTGTGTATAATTTGAACATATAAACATGTAATTTTTAAATTTTCTTCCTATTTTATTTTTAAATTTATTATTATTATTTTTAAATATATATGTTTTAAAAATATTCCATTGTATGTTTATTTCACAAATATTCCATTACAAATTATAAGATAGACAATATTGTACAACAATTATATGTATATTTGTTGGGTACTCAAATGATCAAATGAATATGTATATTTGCTCAGCACTCAACTTATCAAATGATTTTGTATATGTAGAAATCTAATTTACCAAGAATCACTCAGCATTAGTTTTAGTTGTTTAAATTGTAATTTTGAATAATAGATTCAGAGCAATGTAATTAATCTAAGATTTCAATTTTCAATGCAATAGTTGAACTTGGATGTATAATTTGTTTTTAGTGGCAGTAATATATATATATATATATATATATATATATATATATATATAAGAATAGATTCATATTTAAAGAAATAGAAGAGCAAATTTATATTTAAAGAAAAATAAATAAAAGAACAAATTTATTTGTATTATATTTACAAGAAATATTATTTATTAAAAAGAGAAAGACGATTTTCGTTGGATAATATTTGCATATAACCAAGATATCACAATCTATTTTCTATGAATAAATTTATTTGAATTAAACCATTTAATAAATTATATGGTTGCACAATAGACCAGAACTATTATGAGTAAAAAAATATTGTCTTTAACTATAAACTAGACCAAAACAAATGCACACATAGAAAATCTAAAATCTAAATACTAATTAACAAATCCAAAATAAACATAAATATAAATGTTACATAGTACTAAGAAATTAATACTAATTAACAAATCTAAAACTAATATAAATGAAAAATTATACTGTGTAATTCAATACTAATTAAAAAATATAAAATTAACATAAATATTACATGCTACCATGAAATTAATACTAATTAACAAATCTAAAATTAACATAAATTTAAAAATATAAATGTTACATAGTAGCAAGAAATTGTTATTCATAAAAAGGTTGGCCATAGAGCTTCACCCCCCCGTGGCCAAGGTACAGTCTACGGTACTGTGACTTGGTCATGGGGGGCTAGCCCTGTGGCCAAGCCATTGTCGTTCCCATGGCTTGGCCATAGGGCTAGCGCCCTGCGTCCAAGTCATAGTCCACAGGATTGTGACTTGGCTGCACGGGGCCAACCCTGTGGGCAATCCATTGGCATGGCCATAGCTTGGCCACAAGGCTAGCCCCCTGCGTCCAAGTCACATAGATAATTCCAAGATTCCAAAATTCCAAAATTCCAAAATTAAAAATTACAAAATTCCAAACTTAAAAATTAAAAATTTAAATTTAAACTTACAAAATTTAAATTTAAATTTAAAACTGATGTTTAGGATTACCTGCAGCTCTGACCACTTGACCTCCCGTAGGACTGCCTACCAACATGACCTCCCACCAACACGACCGCGTCAAACACGTCCGTGCCAAGAGCTCCCTCACACTCGCCAAGAGCTCACTCACTATCACTCACCAAAAACCCACTCATAATCTCAAAGAGATCAGAAAAGAGTAGCAGTCACGATGTGTGGTAAATATATAAACATTTTTTCAGACGAAAAGATATTTCGGCCGAAAGAATGTTTCTGACAAAATATTCATTCGGTCGAAATATATTTTCGGTCAGAATATCTTTTGGCTGAAAAGAGATTGCCAAATGAAAAAAATATGTCCGGCTAAAATTCTACACAAAAGTCAAGGGCATCGTCACTGCACCGTTCGATTTGACATTCAAGGGTTCGGCCAAAAAAGATTTCGGCTGAAAAAAATATCTTTCGACCGAAAACAATATTAGTTTGGCCAAAAAAACGTCTTTTAGAATTTTGGAGATCCATTTGTCAGGAAAGTGTTACCCACATCCATGAATTTACCCTAGTGCATTCTTATGAACTCACAAAATGGTGCATGAAATAATACATAAATCAATGTTTTTAAGGGGTTATATGCACCAATGCATATTAAGCATGTTGAAGCACTGATGCATATATATTATACTAAAGAACTGGTGCATATAACGTGCAATAATATATATCATTTTATAATTTTACAGTAGACATGTAATAAATACACATCAGTTCTTTATATATAATAATAACATTGATGCGTAAAATAAAATAAATGAATCGGTGCTTAAAATATAATAAAATACTCACGCTTCAAAAAAAAGAATGGCATTGACATCTCACCTCGAATATTCAAAATTTCAGTACCTTTGGTGCACATGGTAATACAAGTACCGACACGTTCTAATTATAAATGCACCTTGACAAACATAAAATAAAAGTGCATCAGTTCTACATACAACAAATTGGGAATCTAGGGAATAATAACTATAAACGCACTGATGTGTTTTTGTTTTATGTATTAACCAAAGAATTTTATGTAGTGTCGCACCAACACCATTTCCTTTTATGTATACACCAGGGGATTTTATTGAATGGCACTCCTGTGCCTTTTTGTTTTATGTACTTTCCTGGGAATTTTATGTAATGTTGCACTGGTGTGTGTTTTAGTTTTATGTACATATCAGGGAATTTTATGTAAGGTTACACCAATGCATTTTATTTTTAGGTACAAACTAGGCCATTTTATGTAAGGGCACACTGGTGCATTTTGACAATAAGAGAATGAAAAAAAAAAATACCTGCTAAAACCTTCGACCACCCAATGTTTTTTAGTTATATGGAACATCCATTAAAACCATGAATAAAAACTTCGCAGCTAATAAAGGAGGTTGTACAAGAGGTTTTTTTGAAAATTTTGTCAAATTTTGTAACACTGAAAAATCTTTGCGAAAACATCAACTAGAAGGTGATCTACTTGTAGTGTTGGGATCCACCAGGGCGCACCTATTAGGTACTTAAAACAATTAAATAAATTTTAAGTTCCTTTGGAGGGTGAATAAATTTCCATCATTCCATATTTCATATTCATTCCATTTTGAGATGTCTGATAACTTTTTATATCTATTTTCCAAAAGCCAATGTTTTATGGTATTCAGTTCTTCAGTCAATTTTATAAGGGGTTCTCCAAGAGGCATTATGTCCATATGTTAATTGATATTACATTACTAATTGGGACCCATGTAATGTTAGATTGGGTCAGTGGTGTCTTTGTTTTAAACAACTTCTAAAGAGACAATCGTTTGATTTCTGGTAAAGGGGAGTCCAAACATATTTTCCTAGTGCCACCAAAATATTTCTTGAAGATGACATCTTTCCACCAACATTTTGAACTTGTAGTTAATATCCATATAATTTTTTCATCCATTGAAATTTTTATAAAGGTCGGATAATTTATTGTGAGCCATGGTTGGTCTTTAAAGGACCTAATAGTTGACCATTTAGTTAGATGGAATTTTTTAGAGTTGATCTTGCCTCCTTCCCATATAATTTTCTTTAATTTTCTTGTAGTTTTTTCCATGATTCCTTTAGGGGATAAAAATGGAGAACATTAATAAAGAAGAAGCGATGAAAGGATATAATTAATAAGGGTTATCTTACCTACCATATTCAACCATCTTGCACCCCATTATTGAATTATTTTTTCCATTTTGTCTAGTTTCCCTTTCCAGGCCTAAGATATAGGGTTTTAAAAAGAGATAAGAATTCCTTTATACATAAAGTTTTTCCATGACTTGATGATTGTAAAAACAAGAATTGTTTAGATTGCTTGAATTTTTTCTAGTGAAATGTTCCACCCATAAATTTTACTTTTCAAGTTGTTAACCTTTCCTTTAGATGCATTTAAGAATTTTTTAATTACTTTTTTAAATATCATGGAAATTATAATCGATGTGACTCCCAAGAGAAACATCTCATCTGCAAATTGTGAGTGATTGATTTCCCTCACTCCTCTTGTGAAACTTATTCCATGCATACTCTCAGTCCTTTTTCAAACTCTAGCTTGTTGCTCAAATATTCATCCATTGTTATGTGTAGTAATGGTGATAATGGGAAGATTTTCCTAAGTCCTCTTTTGATTTTGAATGAATATTATGGTATTTCATTTACCATAGGAGCTATCCATGGTGATCCTATACAAGCTTGGACCCATTCGATTAACTCCTTGGTGAAACCAAAATTTCTCATAACCGTGAATCGAGAGTGGTGAACTCGAACATAAGTGTTGGCCATATCCATTTTTATTATAATTCCCTTCTCTTTGTTTTTACTGCTAGAATGAATGGCTTCTTGAACTAAAATTATGTTATCTACAATATGTCATTTTTCCATGATACCCCTTTGATTTTATGAGATTAACTTAGGAATAACTTTCTTCATTCTATTAGCTTTATTTTTTTCCAAAATTTGATATGCATAGTTACATAAAGAAATTATACAAAATATAGTAAAAGTGGCAGGGTTTACCTCTTTTGGGATGAGATCTAGAAAAGTGGATTTGGTTCCACCACCAACTTTTTTATTTTTTAATGAATATTTATGCATCATTTTTATGCCATGTTTTACGAGGTCCTAGAAGTTTCTAAAGAAGTGGATCAAGAAGCCATTACTTCCTAGAGATTTATCCCATTGCAAACTCAACATAACATGAACAATCTCCTCTTTCTCAATCTTTTGTAGCAAGATCATATTCTCTTCACTAGTTATTAATGATGGCATGTGTTCCAAAATTTCTATAGTTTCTTCTCTATATTCTTCTTCCTCCATTGTATAAGTATCTTCAAAGTGTTTCTTGGATGGTTCTTTCACTTCTGTGTACTCTTCTATATTTTTATTGCTTTCTAGGTAGATTATTTTAATTGTATTCTGATGCAGGAGCATTGCCAACAACAAGCAAGCACAGAGATGGAAGACAACTGGGAAAAGCACTAGTGCATTTCAACATGTTGTCAAAAGTGTTTTGAAATAAATGTACGGATATTAAATGAAATAATTAAGGGGAGATGCACTTGTAGATTGTAAACATATCATGAGCGATTCGCTCTCATCTGTAGTAGGTAGAGACATTTATGTGTAGTAAATGTATGTAGGTAGCTTTGAATTGCAGATTAGATAGTTTTAGGAGCGGAGGGAAAACTGACTATAGACACCCTCATCTTGTATCATTTGTAACAATTAACATTGTCAATTAAGCATAGAGCATAGAGAGGAAGAAGCAGAGAGATGTGTAGAAGAACCCATGTACAAAAGTCCTGAACTAATACATGAAGCTTTGATTCAGACTTATGGTGTTGTGATAGTCTTTATGTATGCATGTTAAATGCTATGTTTATAGATGTCTTACTCTTTCGATTGTACATTTGCTTTGATGTTGTGTATGTATGATTTATGGTTAAATATATGAAATCTGAGAGAGGAAGAGTAACGAATGAGATTCAATTGTTTCTCTATATGAGCAAGAATTCTTGCAAGGAGTGCAGTGAAGCCGTCCGCAAGGAGTGCGTTGACCAGGGTTCAGAGTTTTTTTTTGTCTCTGAAAGCTCAGGAGAGGTAACATTGTTCTCACTCCTGTATAAGTGCAGGTGGAGCATAATAGTTGTTCAAGGTGTGCGCAGGCTGGTTGTAATTTTAGAAATTATCAACCAAGGAAAGAATCGAAGGACTGTTGTTGCAAAGAGAGTGTGCAGAGTCGAAGAATTCAATACTTGGAAGTATTTGAAGGGTTGCTACAAGGAGTGTGTGCAGGAGTCTTTTTGAAGACTCAAGTTGTGGAGAAAGATCAGGAGGGTTAGTACCTTGAAGAATTCAAAGAGAGACGTTGAAAAGTTACTCTACAGGCAGATAAGTTCCAGCGAAGGGATATCTTGTTCAATTTGTGGGAGTTGTCAAGGAGGAAACTGACGGTCAGAATTCTCCATGGAGAATTTGTGAAGTCCAGAGAGTCACTAGATCTTACAGAAGAGCAAGGAGAGTTACGGCTAGTGTTTTCTAAAGTGTAAAGCTCAGGAGAGATGGGGTTGTTAGATCTCTCGTGAACTCTCATTTCAGAATTTGAGAGTTGAAGGGGAAGAAGAATCTGTGTCAAAGATTGTAGACAGTGGAGAGTGGACAGGTGGTGTACTTGTCGACACGGAGGTCAAACCTTTGTTGACTATTTCAGGGTTTCGTGAGTTGGAGAACCGAAAGCCTGGTAGCGAGATTCACGAAATTGCGAAGTGTAAAGTCCCGAAGGGGTGAAAATATTCGTGTGGGGCCAGCGATTGGTGAAGCGTGACGGAAATCGACATTTTGGCATTTCAGAGGATAAGAATTCAGGATTCGTTTCGAGATCCTCGAAATTGCGAAACGTGATACTTTCATGGGAGAGGACGTGACAAGCATTTTGGTGCATCAGAAGTTCGGGTTTCGGAAGGTGAAGAGCTGAGAGACTTGGAAGGAAAAGTCAAGAATTTGTGAACTCTGAGGTTCTAAAATCGTGAGAAGTACGACCACATTGTTTGTTCAGAGGGAGATTGGAATTTATGCTTCTTGTTTGATCGTGTGGGCTCAATTCATAAGGACTCAAGGGCAGGAATTAGAACCATTTTGTAGCGGACCTTGACCCAAGGGTTGGGGGTCTGCATCAGTTCTGGTATTAGAGCATAGAAAGATTTCTTTGCTTTCTATAGCAGGGAAAAGAAAGATTTACCATTGCACTGAGAAGAAGAGACAGACAAACACTCGATCCACTAGAGGAAAGGGAAATGCCAAGAAGGAGGGGCAGGAAAGTTCCTGATACAGTTGTATAAAGAGAGATGCATGACCTATGCGCCAGACTCGAGGACATGGAGACAACACAAAGGCGCACAGCCAGTGTTGGAGATGTTAGTGAATCTGAAAGTGAAGATGAAGCTAGACATGGAGAAGAAGTTGTAGCAGAAGATCCAGCAAATGAACGTTTTATTAGGGTTGTTGCAAGAATGGGTTCTAGAGCAAAAATGGAAATTCCAGTATATGAGGGAAACCTAGATGTTGAAGATCTTCCAGACTGGATTAGAGCTCTGGACACATATTTTGACTATGAAGATGTCGAGGAAGACAAAAAGGTCAAACATGTTGTCACAAGACTTAAAGGACATGAAACATTGTGGTGGGATGAAATACAAGCTAACAGATGCTGCAAAGGAAAGCAAAAGATCAAGAGTTGGGATAGAATGATTGGAAAGATGAAGGCAAAATTCATACCCAAGGATTATCAAATCACTATGTTTCAGAGAATGCAGAATTTGAGACAGAAGTTGAGGTCAGTGAAGGAGTACACTGAAGAGTTCTACAAACTAAACATCAGGGCAGGTCATTGGGAGAATGATGATGAAAAGGTTGCCAGGTATATGAATGGTTTGAGATACGACATTTAGGATGAGATGAGAATGATGATCATTTGAATGGTGGAAGATGCTTATCAAATGGATCTAAAGGCTAAAGATAAGCTAAGCCAAAAGAAAAGTCAAAGAGGTCGAGGCAGAAGTCAGCCTAGAGGCAAAGCAGTTGTCCAAGATAGGAATAAGAAGCCTAAGGAAGAGAGAAAGAAACCTCAACCTCAAACTAAGAGATGTGGAAGCTCATAGAGTGGAAAGTATGCTGATAATAACACTTTTCCTCGTGCTAGAGGAAGAGGAGGAGGTAGAGGTGGAGTAATAAAATTCTTCACATGCGGAAAGAATGGGCACAAGTCTTATGAATGTCTAGAAAAGAAGAAATAAGGAGGTGAGACTCACATCGCTGAAGCACAAAGGCATAATGTTGAGGTAGAAGATGTTGAAGGTGAAAGATCACTGGTGATGAGGAAGGTTCTCTTAACGCCAGAAAAGGAGACGGAGAATCCATTGCAAAGGAACAGTCTTTTTTCGGACTGCTTGCAAGACCAAAGACAGGGTATGCAAGGTCATCGTGAATAGTGGTAGCACAGAAAATCTCGTTTCTACAGAGATGGTAGAAAAGATGGAGTTGGAGACTATTGAACATCCAAGTCCATACAGAGTTTCATGGCTACAAAAAGGACATCAGGTAAATTTCACTAAGCAATGTTTAGTTGAATTTGAAATAGGGGGATATAACGATAAGATATTGTGTGATGTCATTCCCATGGATTTTTGTCATCTATTGCTGGGTACAACGTGGAAATATGACAGGAATATCATTCATGATGGGAGAAAGAACACATACACCCTAGAGAAGAATGGGAGAAATCACATGTTGCTACCGATCAAGGACAAAGAGGCAAAAACTGAAGTAAGCAACACTGTACTTCTCCTGAGTGGGAAGGAACTTCTTAAGGAGGTTAAGAAGAAGGAAGATCCACAATTCATCATGGTCAGGAAACCTAGAATTGTTTTGACCAGCACAAGAGTGGATGATTTACTAGAGGAAATCCAGAAGTTATTGGAGGAATTTGCTGACATAGTAGTGGACGAACTACCTCGTTCATTGCCACCTATCAGAAGTATAATTCATCACATTGATCTTATACCCGGAACCAGTTTGTCAAACAAAGCAACGTACAGATTGACGCCGCAGGAGAATGAAGATGTCAAAAGACAGGTCCAGGATTTAATGGACAAAGGGGTGGTTAGAGAAAGTTTGAGTCCATGTGTTGTTCCGACAGTGCTCATTCCAAAGAAATATGGAGGCTGGAGGATGTGTACAAACTCAAGAGCCATTATAAATATAACCATCGGGTATAGATTTCCATTACCAAGGATGGATGATTTGATGGATTTCTTGAGTGGAGCAAGATTCTTTTCAAAGATTGATTTGAAAAGTGGTTATCATCAAATTTGTATGAGAGAAGGAGATGAATGGAAGATAGAATTCAAGACAAATGAAGGGCTGTATGAGTGGCTTGTTATGCCATTTGGATTAACAAATGTGCCTAGTACTTTTATGATATTGATGAATGAAGTCTTGAAGGAGTTCATTGGGAAGTTCGTCATTGTGTATCTTGACGATATACTGGTTTTCAGTAAGACAGAGGTGGAGCATCTGAAAAATTTGGATATAGTGATGCAGAGGCTACAACAAGAGAAGTTGTTGATAAATATGAAGAAATCATCATTCATGAAGACAGAGCTCATTTATTTGGGGTTTTTTAATTCTGCAGATAAGTTGAGGATGGATCCAAATAAATTGGAGGTGATTAAGAATTGGCTATCGCCAAGGAGTATCTTTGAAGTTTGAATTTTTCATGGATTGGCTAGTTTCTATAGAAAATTCATCAATAATTTCAGTGGAATTAGCGCACCGATGATGGACATAGTGAAGAAGAGACATAAATATTTTCAGTGGACAGGGGAAGCAGAGAAAAGCTTCAATTTGTTGAAGAAGAAAATTACAGAACAAACAATTCTAGTGTTTCCTGATTTCAAGAAGACATGTCAAGTAAAATGTGATGCAAGTGGGTTTGCAATAGGGGCAATCCTGAGTCAAGAAGACAAGCCAATATCATACTTCAGTGAGAAACTGAATGAAGCCAAAATGAAGTACTCCATGTATGAAAAGGAATTTTATGCAGTCATACAAGCACTGAAGAAGTGGAGGCACTACTTGATTCCTAAAGAGTTCATTTTGTATAGTGATAATCATGCCTTACAATTTGTAACTCAATAGGATAAACTGAACCAGAAGCATGCAAAATGGTTTGAATACATGAAGAATTTTACTTTTGTAATTAAACATATTTCAGGAACTACTAACAAAGTTGTTGATGCTTTGAGTAGGAAAACTTTGCTTATGCAGGAGTTCAGAGTCAAAACATTGGGTTTTGATTATCTCAGGAACATGTACAGAGAAGATCCAGACTTCAAAGAAGTGTATCAAGCAGTTGAGAATCCAGTTCTTAGGAACATAAGTCAATGGACAAAGTATATGATCCAAGAAGGATTATTGTTTAAAGGTAATCAACTTTGTATTCCAAAATGCTCCATGAGGGAGAATCTGTTGAAGGAGAAACACAATGGAGGATTGGCCAGACATTTTGGTCATGATAAGACCTTCTCGAAGTTGAATGGATCATATTTTTGGCCAGGAATGAGAGTAGATGTCAAAATATTTGTGGATAGATGCAGGATTTTCCAACATTCAAAAGGAAAGAGGCAGAACATAGGCTTATATCAACCGTTACCCATACCAGAGAAGCCATGGGATGCAATAAGCATGGACTTCATATTGGGGCTAACAAGAAAACAAAGAGGGTTTGACTCGATCTTTGTAGTGGTAGACCAATTTTCTAAAATGGCACATTTTATACCATGTCAGAAAACCAGTGACGCAACTCACACTGCGAATATGTTTTTCAAAGAAGTTGTTAGACTTCACGGCTTACCAAGGAGAATAGTTTCAGATCGAGACACCAAGTTTGTGGGACACTTCTGGAGAACCATATGGAAAAAGCTGGGAACAAACTTGTTGTTCAGTTCAGCTTATCATCCTCAGATGGATGGACAGATAGAATTTGTGAATAGAAGTTTGGGAGACTTGCTGAGGAGTTTGGTGATAGAACACCACAGTTAGTGGGACAATATTCTACCATGGGTGGAATTTTCTTATAATGATTCAATCAACAGGATCATAGGGTAGAGTCCATTCCAAATTTTTTATGGGATGCAACCAAGAGGAGTTTCGAAATTGAGAGATTCAGAACAGACTATGACTAGGAGTGTTAGTGCAGAAGATTTTACTGAGGCAATGAGGGAACTTCACAGCCAGGTGAAGGAGCAGTTGCAGAATTCGAGCCAGGAGTATAAGCATAGAGCAGATCAACACAGGCGACAACTTCAGTTCAAAGTTAGTGATTTGACTCTTGCACACTTGAGGAAGGAAAGGTTCCCAAGGGGGACATATAATAAATTGAAAATGAAGAAAATTGGACCATGTCGGATCATAAGGAAACTTGGGGAAAATGCTTATGAGATTGAATTGCCTGAGGGGATCGAAATTTCACCAATATTCAATGTATCATATTTGTACCCTTACAAAGTTGAAGAGGCAGGAGCAGACCGTGAACAACCAGAGGTTCAATGGGCCAAAAATATGTCAGTTGCAGAGAAACCACAGATGGAAAGTGTATTGGAAAAGAGAGTCAATAAAAGGACTAGGAGAAAGGAATATTTTGAATACTTAGTCAAGTGGAAGGGACATCCAGTTGAAGATGCCAGCTAGGAAACTGAAACCAAAATCCAAAAGCATGGATAGACCATGCGAGATCTCATGGACAGGAGCCCATGAAAATTTTCAAGCGAGGGAGTATGATGCAGGAGCATCGCCAACAACAAGCAAGTGCGGAGACGGAAGATAGTTGGAACAAGCGCCAGTGCATATCAACACATTGTCAAAAGTGTTTTGAAATGTTTTGAAATAAATGTGCAGATATTAAATAAAATAATTAAGGGGAAATGCACTTATAGATTGTAAGCAGATCATGAGCGATTTTCTCTCATCTGTAGTAGGTAGAGACATTTATGTGTAGTAAATGTAAGTAGGTAGCTTTGAATTGCGAATTAGACAGTTTTAGGAGCGGAGGGAAAAACGACTATAGATACCCTCATCTTGTATCATTTGTAACAATTAACATTGTCAATTGAGCATAAAGCATAGAGAGGAAGAAGCAGAGAGTTGTGTAGAAGAACCCATGTACAGAAGTCCTGAATTAATACATGAAGCTTTGATTTAAACTTATGGTGTTGTGGTATTCTCTATGTATGCATGTTAAATGCTATGTTTATAGTTGTTTTACTCTTTCGATTGTACATTTTTTTTGATGTTGTGTATGTATGATTTCTAGTTAAATAACTGAAATTTGAGAGAGGAAGAGTAACGAATGAGTTTCAATTGTTTCTCTATCTGAGAAAGAATTCCTACAAGGAGTGGAGTGAAGTCGTCCGTGAGGAGTGCGTTGACTAGGGTTCAGAGTTTTTTTTTGTCTCTGAAAGCTCAGGAGAGGTAACATTGTTCTCACTCCCGCAGAAGTGCAGGTGGAGCACAGAAACCGTGCAAGGTGTGCGCAGGCTGGTTCTAAGTTTAGAACTTATCAACCAAGGAAAGAATCGAAGGACTATTATTGCAAAGATAGTGTGCAGAGTCGAAGAATTAAATACTTGGAAGTATTTGAAGGGTTTCTGCAAGGAGAGCGTGCATGAGCCTTTTTGAAGACCCGAGTTGTGGAGAAAGCTCAGGAGGATTAGTACCTTCAAGCGTTCAAAGAGAGATGCTGCAAAGTTACTCTATGGGCAGATAAGTTTCAGCAAAGGGATAGCTTGTTCAATTTGTGGGAGTTGTCAAGGAGGAAATAGACAGAAGGAATTCTCCATGGAGAATTCGCGAAGTCCAGAGAGTCGTCATATCTTGAAGAAGAGCACGGAGAGTTACGACGAGTGTTTTCTAAAGTGTAAATCTTAGGAGAGATGGAGTCGTTAGATCTCTCGTGAACTCTCATTTCAGAATTCGAGAGTTGAAGGGGCAGAATAATCCATGTCAAATATTGTAGACAGTGGAGAGTGGACAGGTGGCGTACTTGTCGACACGGAGGTCAAACCTTTGTTGACTATTTTGGGGTTTTTTGAGTTGGAGAATCGAAATCCTGGTAGCGAGATTCACGAAATCGCGAAGTGCGAAGTCCCAAAGGAGCGAAAAGATTCATGTGGGGCTAGCTATTGGTGAAGCGTGACAGAAATCGACATTTCAACATTTCTGAGGATAAGAATTCGGGATTTGTTCCGAGATCCCCGAAATTGCGAAACACGATACTGTCGTGGGAGAGGATGCGACAAGTGTTTCGGCGCATCGGAAGTTCGGGTTTTGAAAGGTGAAGAGTTGAGAGACTTGGAAGGAAAAGTCGCAAAGTCTTGAACTCTGAAGTTCCAAAATCGCAAGAACTATGACCACATTGTTTGGTCAGAGGGAGATTGGAATTGATGCTTCGTGTTTGATCACGTGGGCTCAATTCATAAGGACCTGTGGAGAAGCACCATTTTAGGTTCATGGGATTCCTCGAAGAGGAATCGAAGAGTCAATCCGACTCAAGGGAAGGAATTAGAACGATTTTGTAGCAGACCTTGACCCGAGGGTTGGGGGTCTGCGTCATATTCCTACTCCTCCTTGCTTTAGTTTGTTTGTGAGAGAAATAGGTGTTCATATCTACCTCTTTCAGTAAAAATACTCTACTATATTAATCTTCATTCCTCTTCCTCCTTTATGAAAATTCCATATAGATTTTTTCTCAAGTCTCTCTCTTCCTATAACACATTCTCATTGACCTCCTCCTCTTCCATTATTTTTTTGTATTCCTTCTAACTATTTTTGGCAAACCATCCTTTCTTTCTCTAGAGGTATATAATTTTTTTGGCACAATACTTCAAAATGTTTTTTATTGTGTTCAATTAAGATTCTGAGATATAGTTTAGGGACATTGAGAATGATTTATTCCAAGAATCCTCTACAAGAGATAGAAATTCCTCCTTTTGAAGCTAATGTGAATTAAATATAAAAGGAATAGGCCCAAAATTTTCTGAAGGTTGGTAAGTTAAGACAATAGGCTTATGCTTGGAGATAAAAAAAAGGCATAATTTTAGACAATATAATGTAATTAGAGAGTAATAAATCACTATGAATGAGAAACTTATCCAAATGGGCTACTATGTATATGAAACCTTCTCTTTTGTTTCTCTAAGTATACTTTCCTTTGAATTATTTTACACTTGATACATCTCAATCATAAATTAAATCCTCCATTATTTCTCTCACGCTATCACGAACTATATTACCACCCTTTTTTTTTATAGTTTTTTCAAAATAGTCTTTAAATCCTCAACCGCAATGTTAGAGTTCGGACCATAATTCTCACCAACCACCTGTAAGGAAACACATAATCTGATATTCTCTAGATATCTCAATCACATCTTGACATTAATTAAGGTGAAAGAAATATATGTTTCCAAGTGGTTAAGTTGACTCGAAATACAATGTTGTGTGCTACACGATGTTTCTTTTCAATTTTAGTTGTGTCCCACGGAGTAATTATTCCTCTTGATACTCCTCTTGAACTGATTTTTATCCCTTCATTTGTTTTCCAAATATTTTTTTCTATTTGTAATTATTTTTATTATTCTAATTTAGTCTCCTGAATAATAATTATAGATATATTTTTTTCTCTGAGCAGATCTCTCAGAGCTTCTTCCTTACTTCTACTACTAAAACCTATGAAATTCAAAGGAATAAATATCATAGTTAAAGGATAGGAGGAGGATCACCTCCGGATGAAGTAGCATCATTCACTTCGATTGTCGCTTCTAAGACTAGATGGCGCCTATAAGGTGTCACCATGGAAGGGAAAAATTGTATCAAGATCAGTGCCGACAAGTCAGTGATCATAGGGTTGGCTAGCCTGAGAGACTATACCTCAAGGTCAGAAATGGTAGGTTCTTATGGATTCAAAAGGTCCCCTCGTAGAGCAGGATCAGGCAAAGTTTCCTGCAGCCCGATCGCTTCGAATGACCCTTGTTGTTCAAGTATTCGTCGTAATGGTGGTGGAGGTGGCTCCAATGTAACCAAAGAGAGGCCCTGAAGCCTTTGCAACTGATGGAACTATTGATATTACACCTTGTGAAATGATCAAACGACATAGTAAGGATTAAATAGCGTTTAAACAACAAGAACACACTAAAATATTCCTAAAGACAAATCAAGCAGTCGACTATCCAGTAGGAAGGAAAATTATGCCAATAAACACTAGAGGAACTAACTTGTGTAAGTGCAACGCGGACACGAAATCACCCTATGGGTATACTCTATGAAGCATGATCTGACGTCTACCCCAAGTACCATGGTATACCCCCATAGTCACCCGTGTAAGTCCCTAGAATATGGGAAACTAATTTTCCATCTCGTAGTTAGTCACCATGCGGGTACAGTCGACAGTCGGGAAGATCACAATGAGAATGATAACAAGTCTAAAACCTATCAAGGGTATAGAGAGAAAATGGTTCAGAATACAATAGAGAATCTCAAATGGATTCGTGGTCCACGAAGCTTTGTAGGAAAATGCAGTCAGTATTACTCCCGAGATAGATCCTCAATATGCGTTCCCCGCTACGTTCAGTCTGACTTTGGAGGGGTTATCTTCGCTGCCTTTCCTCACGCAAACTCATGTTTATCCCTTGTGTTAGAAGGGGGTACCGGATAAATTTTACAACACTATACTTAAAAACTCCCTAACTCAGACTCCAATTCTTTATTTAACGTCCTTGAAGAGTTTCCTCTCCAAGCTAATTCAAGGCCTTAATACCCTAAACTAGTTTGTTGACCCTACAAAAAAAAAGTCTAGTGTATTTTAGATTAAGCGTTCTTTTTAAATGCATGTTTTACTCACAAGCTATGGTGGTGAAACTAATGGTGTTATAAAGAGACAAAAAAGAGGAGAAAATTAAAGCACCTGAAAGAAAACTTACTTCAAATTGAAAAGCAAAGATTTATAACTAACTCTTTGTTAACTCAAATTTTCTTAACTAACTTTCGAAGATCTTGTAAAGAAAACATACAACCTACTTTCTCTTGACTACAAGATACTTATATTTCAAGAAATCAAAAAGAACTTGAAAAACAAACTCTTTTTTTATTTTTTCAAATAACGAACTCTAACTACTTTACCAGACTAAAATGAAAATCTTTTTGTTTTTGAAATGATTTAAAGAGAAAAACTGAAACAATCTTTTTATTTTTTTAAAGCAAGTAAAAAGAATAAAAATAAAACCGAAATAAGATTGGAAAAGACCTTTAGCTCACTGCGGATCACAGGGATTCAATCAAGAAACCAAGTAGTCAGATCTACGACTCAACAACTTACTTAAAAACATTTTTAAATGGAAAACACAAGAAGACCAAGAAAAACAAGTAAATTGATACCTATACCCATGCTATGGTTGTAAACAGAGACTCTGTAATGATCCAAGAAAGCCATGAGAAGTGAAAACTTCAATCAGGAAAGAGGCAAACTCCCTCTTTTTTCAAAAAAAATCATGAAATAGACACGTGGGTTGTTGCTTCAACAACCTGCGTATGTATGTGGGTTGTTTACTGAGAAGGGTGCGTATGTACGTGGGATGACCCAATACAGGGAGCATACATCTCTTTATCTCTTCAAAAATAGAAAAGATCAGGAAGTCTTACAGGGAAAGGAAAACTAGTATGCACCCTGGAGGTGACCAGAATCCCTTGACAGAACCAGAAAACTTGAAAGAAACTTGGAAGGAAAACAAACCAATCAAACAACCCAAAATCCCCTAAAAAACACTAGAGGCTTCCCCAGTATGATTTCCAGTTCTGCTAGCAGGAAGCCCCCCCCCCCCTTTAACAAAACCAGGGTTCAATATGTAGACAGAGCGAATAATCGTCTAAAAGTCAATCAATTCTACTCTACCCAAAACATACCAAAACTAATGTAAAGAAAGAAAACAAACAAAATATCAGGTAACTATACCTCTCATCCCACGTTTGATGACGATCTCCTCAAGCTTGGAAGTTCCACTGACTGCACGTTTCCTCCCAAGGATGACCTGCATCCAAATATAGGAAAACAAGAACTACAAGCATGTTATTCTACCGTGGTTTTTCTACGGAATTTTTTTTTCCGCACTTTTCCTGCCATGATGCTTTTGTCACAAATTTTCTGCCACACTTTTCTTGCCGCAAATTTTCTACTGCACTTTTCCTGCTGCGATTTTTTTGTCTCACTTTTTCTATCACACTTTTCCTACCACACTTTTTCTCTATCAATAAATCATGCCCAAATAACCTTTCACAAAATAGATATTCAATGATATTCAATAGGTGGTAATGGGAGATATTTTCTCTCTCATTTGTACTTCCATGTAGCTTTCTTAAGGGGTTACCTTCTAACCAACTTAAACCAATTTAATTCTTTTAGGGATAACCCACTTCTAACCACTTGTCCACTTCTAACTCATTTTTCTACAAATAAGAAGTTCTTCACTCCTAGTTGCAACTAAATTTATTATTTAATTAATTTCTTTTGCAACCACATTGACTTATTCATAAATAGTAAACTCACCACTTCTTGTTGCAACCACTTTGACTTATCCATAAATAGTAAACTCACGACTTCTTGTTGCAACCACTTTATTATTTAAATAAATTCACTTAGCAACCATTTTGACTACTATATTATTTAAATAATTTATCTTTACTCACAACTTCTTGTTGCAACTAACTTTTCTATAATTAGTCAATTCTAACTTGTTTTCCCTTAACTAACTTCTTATTGCAACCACTTTATTATTTAGTTTATTTGTTTTGTTCAACCACTTTGAATATTCAATCTTCTCATCACAACTACTTTACCATAATTACCAAACTCATAACTTCTTGTTGCAAATAATTTATTTTTATTTATTTTCTTAATGCAACAACTATACCCATGATTAACTCATAGTTACCATCAATTTGACTAGTACACTTCTTCTAGGATCTTCTAGAATAATTGACTTCTTTGACCTTCTAGGGGCTTCTAGATAACTCATGAGGGTTCTCCAACTGCATATGGCTATGACTCTCTAACCGTGAGGAGTTATGTGTCATTCCACATATAACCAGAAATGACATGACATATAATATCCATCTATACTAGTCTTACCTATAAATTCACTGATCTTCATTCCTTTATATCTCAAATATACTTGGGTCCCTTACCCATGCCTTTGTGCTATCAAAATTCTCTATCAGACTTCTCCAAGGGTTGAAATCAATCACTAAGGTTTGACATCAATATACAATATCACTCTCTGAGGGTTGACATCAATGACAACCAATAGTCCAGACCAACTTTCCATCAACCTAAGACAAATGTTTGACCATCTCCCCCTTTGGCGTTGATGGCAACACCAACATTGATGGAAACACGTAGTCATGATAACATTCATGCTTATACTCTGCATCAATGTTTCTATCTCTCCCCCTTTGAGATCAATGGAAAAGGGTATCTCCCTTTGGGGATGCTCCCCTTGACTAAACTCTCATTGGGGATACTCCCCATGTATAAATTCCTTTGATCTTTCTCTGTGTTTCTAAGCCTTTGATTATTATCTCTCCCTTCATATGAATAATATCTCCCCATTTGAAAAAGGGTATCACTCTAATGCAACACTGAATTCATATTGTTCATTCTTCCCTTGTGACAATCAATCCCCCTGAAAACATGCCTACGTTCTCTCTCTCCAAGAATCTAACTCTCTATCCTTCATCTGATGAATCTCTTCCCCTGGAATCATACCTCTATTTTTACCTCTCTGTCTGACAACTTCTATGAATGATATTTCTACCTATCTTTTTGGTTTTTTTTCTGTCTCTTGAATTCTCTACAAGATGTTGTGTAGAAAAAATATAAGTCTTCCTATACCATATGCCTTTTGGAGTTATTGTCCATTGGTGCTTCGTTGTGTAATCAAATGACATATATGAAAATAATTCAAGAATAAGCATTCAAATATTCCTATGTAATTATCATCCATTATGATAATGTTTCTTTGTCTCTGAACCACTCTTTGAACCTTTCTCTAAATCCAGTTTCACACAGATTTTGGGACAAACATACATAGACAATTTGGGTTATGATTTATCTATATACTTTCACAGTGATTCTCTAATACTTCTTAATACATCATACCCCAACAATGAAGGGGAAATTACAAATGGTAAATCCACTTTTGGATCAAAATCAAAGATTCAACGATTGAGATACATACCTTTGGAACCATAGAAATAAGGGATACTTCTAAAAATCAAGGCTTACATGTCTTCCTTGAACCCAAATAGAATAGAAGCATAAGAAGTGATTAATTTTTCCTTTAATCAATGGTTACCACCTTATTTTGATCCATGGTTTCCATCTCCTTTGTATCTATGAATCTATTTGGTAGGGAGATGGCCATAAACTAATGAATTGGCTAACCAATACTTTTTCAACAAAAGTTGGGGCTTCAACAATATTCATATGATGTTATTGGTTTAGTCATCGATTTTTATTAACCTTAAATAAAATTGATGAGAGGACACCGAACACTAATGGTTTTCCAATGGTAGTTTGGATAGACAAAAACCCGACAAGAAGGATGAACCCTTTTTAAGACTGATGCTAAATATTATAACATGGCTATTTATGAAAGTTAAAGGTCAGTTAGGAGGTGGTCAACTCACTAAATATCTTAGTTTTTGATAAATTTAGAAATGGCCAACTAGATACTCTAACTTTAATTCATTAATAATAAAATTAGCCTCCACTTAGGTATAAATAAGAAATCGTATTTTTAATTAATCAAACTTGTACTTCCCTCTTCTTACATATCTTTGTGTGGTTCTCAACAATTTTATATGTAATTCTCAGACTTGTGGATATGAACGAATCCAACAATAACAATGACCATAGAAGTAGAAATGAAAATGGAGATGGAAATAGTCTGCAAAGGCCAAACATAAATGGATATGGAAATGACACCCGACAGGTATATGGATAAATTTATGTTCTGCATTATTATTTACGTGTTTATTTTTATGGGTTTATCCTATGTGTGGTTATATCTGTCTGTATATTTATGGGTATTTCCTGTATAAGCTGCATGTATATGTTTACTATTATTTCAGTATGAATCCGTGCATTTACATATGTATTTGTTTGTTTACGTTATATATATATATATATATATATATATATATATATATATATATATATATATATATATATATATATATATATATATATATATAT
>JZKD02S0187605.1:216383-231076 GCA_000966675.3 Picea glauca
GCCCGCCTTCATGAAGGTGATATGGGGGGGGTGTGGTGCGCCGGTGGCTGCGTTAATGCAGCATGCTGGCATCCTTTACGTGGCGCAATTGCGGCCCTTAACACCCCATCCGGGGCTATGTGTATATATTTTAATTGCATGTAGTTCAAAAAATTTATGTGGCATAGCTCAGTTAGATGTTGGGTATGTTAAAATATGTTCCATAGAGATAATGAAAGAGTTATCTTGTGTATTGTGGCCCGGACTGGGTGGTCGGGGACGTTACAATTCATTGTAATTACAATTTGATATTTTTCAAAAAGCATAGATAGATTTGTCTCATAATGTCGATGAAGACATTGAAACCGAAATTGAAGCAGAAGACGTTGAAACCAAAATTGAAGAAAAAGATGAATCACCTATAGGTATGTACATAAATTTATATAATACAAGGTGAATTGTGACATCCCAAAATAAAGTATTTTTGAAATTTAAATTTGTTGGAAAATTATTCCGATTTTAGTAAATTTGAATTTGGAAAATTTTTGTCTTTTATGGCAATTCCAAATTTTGAATTTAATAGTTGTAATTAATTATTATGACTATTGGGTAGAGATCTGATTTGACCCAACTAACTATTTGAATATGACACTTGTATGAAAACATAATATTTTATATTGATTTCACGAGGACAAATGGAACAACCATGTTAAAAAATCAACTGACCATGACTCCATGAGTGGGGAACCTATTGGAACTACCTCTGGGCTGATTATTACAAGTGGAAAATCAAAGATTTGGCCATTGGCAGCCCCTGGAAATAAGGGATTTAGAAATCTACGAAAATTCCCAAGGGAGGGAAAATATCTAGGAAAAAGGATTTTTTTATGAATAAAGAGCATATGTGAGGAGGCAAGACGCTTCCAAGTATGCTGGGAAAGGAGACTATTGATTTTTCCCTTGATATTATGAATGCTACGGAGTGAGTGTGAGGCAAGAGGAATCTGTGGAAAGAAAAGGACATTGTTGAGGAGGAGTCTTCCAAATTCGCCCTCATGGATTCATGGTCGGGCTAGGGGGTGAATCGAGCAAGTTTTTTTCTTGCCTCATTCTACGATTGGGAGGAACGTGGCTATTCCCTTTGTCTTCCCACAAGCTGGTTCAGATATGAAATATTACCTTGCTCTATTCTTGGATGTTTTTGTGTGTAACTGATATTATGCTTCGAATTGTACTAAGTTGAAATAATTTTTCCATGGATGACATCTATTCGTCGTATGAAATTTACAATCACAGTCTAAATTCTGGATTGGCCCCTCCCGAAATCTAGAATACTAAGAAAAATTATCTGTATATGATTGAACTTAAGAGATAAGATCCATCTACAGGATATGTTTAAATCTAAAGTCAAAATTCTAGTTAGGATGATCTGTGTATTAATATGCTTGAAGAGAACCGATCTGTATAGGTATAAGTTTATTTCTGTGACTGAGATATTAAACAGATCTAACTTTGAGAAATCAGAGTTGAGTAAATCTGTACCTAAAGAAATGTTTAGATGTATCGTTAGAGTTAAAATTCAGAAACATCGTGCCCCTTAACAGAGACTTCCTTTCTAATACATTTAAGAATTGAATAGAAATATGGGACAACAAAATTCTTATGGATCACTTGTGTATTGATATATTATACATATATATACATTTGGAAAACTGTAAACCGAAAGTAAAATATCTACACCAAAAAAATTGATATGATATACATCTTTTTCTTGTATTATATGAATTTTATTGATTAATTGTATGCACCAACAACATGCAAATGAAATTCTATATGTGTAAAGAATGGCAAAATTTTGAAAGTTAAAGAAATCTGGAAAACCCCTTTTTGTTTATCAGACGCTAAAATCAAAATTACAATCATGGAAATTGACATCTATCATAAGATTTTATGCATTCTATATTCCAAGAGTGTTCTACCCTTTCCACAGCCAAAAGTCTGTGGCAGATTAGAAATTGGCATAACCCTTAAGGAGATCCGGAACAAATTTCAAGAGTATTAGACTCATTTGTTTTTGGTAGTGCAGTCTCACAGTCATGGGTCAGACATTAAAACTATAGAAGCCTTGACTTCAACAACGCGAAATGATTACGCTGGGAAAACTTAAGTTAAATTAGACATTTATATAGTACGCACATAACCACGCATACTTTAGGAGTCTATACGTATAACCACAACCACAAGACTTACTCTAAATGAAAACAATTTAATCAACAACTGACACAAGTAAAGATTTCATTAAAATCGATTCACTGTATATACTACCTCAATCGCATTTCCTAATATAGATTATGTCTGGAATATCGCTATGTAGAGACTAACAACAAACCTCAATAAATAAAGAAATTTACAACCCTTGTTTAAATATTTTGTACATCTAATGATTTGGTATCAGTCGTATGCCAAGAACGCCAGGGTAATAACCCAACACCAGCGAGTCTTTTCTAGATCTTTCAAGAGATCTCTTAATAGACACCAGATTACCTTTCTGAGTAGGACCTGATTTAGATCCAGCACCATTTTTCACTTCGACCTACAAAAGAAGTGAAGCATCCAGTTAGTCATGGAATATAGGTCTCACCGAACTCAAATTCTTTCTTTTATCAAACATACAAGATAATGATTGGGTGTAATCCTTTACTTATCTTTGATTCGCCATAGGTAGGATTCCATTCTGAATAGTGACTTTTGAAAGGGTAGGAGTGAACTCGATCAAGATGATGGTTACCCTCGCATCAAACAGGCCCCATCATTAGTTACAGTATTCAGTATAAAAGAGATGGGTTTACAGGCAATGTGATTTCATAAAAGTATAGGAATTTCAACATCAAAGAGAGAAAACATTAAACAAAGGGAGAATTTCATATAGTTATACAGAGGGATAGACAAGTTGCAAAAATATATTTATATTAAACATGAGTTTCGTGAGCCTATACATTGATAGTATGAGGATACCTATTATCTTTAAAACAAAACACAGGAACTTGTTTAAAAGAAAGGAAAATTTTACTTTAAACCACAGAGTAAGATGCATACCCTCCTCCCGATGGTCAAACCATGGCCAAGACCATACAAAACCCACAAACCATTGTCTGTGGAATGATATAGGAATTTCAACCCGAGAGGTATCGTTAATCCAGGATCCACAGGAGGAAGTTATGAATGGTTATCTGTTCTCCTCATTGGGGTTATGGTTTTAGTCAAGATAGGGTATAATAGAAGAACTTATCGAGGTGGGTAGACAGAGACAAGATAAGAAAATGATATTTAGTCGTTATACAAAGAATACCCAAATACGATAGAGATCATTGTCAAAACTGACCATCTATCAGTTCTCCAACCCCGGAAAACTAAAATGCATTACAATATGGCTTCCCCAAAACAATGATACAACATAGCGCAAGTGGGAATGACAAGTATAAAGGCACACTGCTTACGAATAACCCTCGAAAGCCTCCAAGGAAACAAGAGAACGAAGGGTGGGAGTGCGATAAGAAGAGCTATCTACCAGTAGCAAGGAAAACCAGAATGCCTCTGTTGAGTTTCAATAACGAGGAAGTAATTTAATAACAGTCAAATGTTACAGTGAAAGTATGAATCTTACTGGGAGGTTGGATGAAAGATATTTCTTCCATCATGGAAGTTCCCCAATTTTCCTTTGACAACATTTCGGAGTCGCAGAACCAAATCCTATGTGAATCTACTCATTACCAAAATGAACCGCTATAACCCAAAGAAAAACTTTACCGTGTAGATTAAATGTCACTGGTACAAAGGACGGGTCGGCCATGTAAAGAAGGTAACTTGGTGAATCCACAATGGAAGAAGGGTCAGGTGATGGCCTCGACTCTCACACACATCAGGGTCCATTAATGGCCTGGCCAAAATTTAATTCTCGAATGACTTGTTACTGCCAGTTCAATTAATGGGTTACGAATGAAAGAAGCGCCTGCACATTTAAGGTAAGTTTTAACCCTAACCAACACCAACCTCGTTAAGGTAATTTTTAGTCGAAATTTCATATGGAACAGGTGGAGTCAACGAACATCTAGCACGGGTTGTTGGTTTTCAAATAATCGTTACATCAATATTAAATCAAGAAGTAATTACCCCAACCACTTCCTTATTAATTCAAATATTTTCACAGAGGGCTATAACATGCCCCTTTACCTTTATTCTTCTTACATGACTCCTTTTATCAAGTGGTTAAGGTTACACATAGGACTAAGTCCCAAATTCCTTCATAGTGGTAAGCGGAACTATATGGATATATAATTTTTATATCGGTATAAAAATAAACATAGTCTGGAGCGCGGAGTAAGCACAAATTGAAATAGTGTTTCAAAGGTTAAATTGGGTAGCAAATTTAATCAACGTCAGCCAAGACCCATTTTTCTTTTAATGACGAACCCATTCAAAGGTGAATGCATAAAGTAGGATTTTTTTTTTTATTTGATAGTTTTGAGGTCTATTACATATGGTATCAAAGAAAGTTTACAACATTGGGCCTTGAACAGGGCCACACTAGAACTTTAGCATATATATATATTTTCCTACTGATGATAAACTAACAAAAATCCTTTGTACAAACATAATTTTTTTTTTTTTTGTTTCGTGTCAATTATGGCAGCTCAGGATGATGCGAAAATCAAAATAGAAGGAAATCCAGTGCAGGGACCTCATGGAGATACAAAATAGAATAGTGAAGGAAGCGCTCCTACGGAAGTACTAGAAACAATGAGGAATCTTATCGTTGAGCTGCAAGTCTTCAAAGCAGACAATGAGAAATTGAAGAAAGCACAACAAGAACAATAAGAGATAAATGAAGTCCTGCTATGCAGTATAGTGACCAAGAAAATACCAAAGGTCGATAACTAGGATGAAGAGGTCAGCAAAAGGGCCTCTAAGAATTCTGGGCCTGAAACAAAAAAAGGAGACAGTTCGTCTGAAGGTACACCCTCAGCTGAGGAAAAAACTAAAACAGACAGGAAAAGAAAACAAACAGACAACCTTGAAGGAGAATTTAAAGCGATTAAACCAGCTACCTTTGATGGAGAATCTAGGACAGGAGAAGAAGTCGAAGCATGGTTGTTGGACATCAAAAAATACTTCCAAATCTGCAATTGTTCCAGTAATATGAAGGTCAGAATGGCCATCTACAATATGAAACGGAAGGTCAACATCTGGTGGCAAGACCTAAAATTGGCCAAGAGCCTAAAGGAGAAACAGATGGAATGGTCCGACTTTAAGAAGTATTTCAAGAAACAATACCTTTCTGAAAGCTATTATGAAAGGAAAACGAAAGAATTTTACGAGTTATGACTCGAACAAATGATGATGGAGGACCTCATAAATAAATTACTGGAACTACTAAGGTTAGTACCGTACATCTGGGAGGATAAGGTAAAAATCCAACGGTTCTTAAGTTGTTTACCACAATCCTACAAGGACAGAATTGAGTTTGACAACCCCAAATCCTTGAGTGAAGTATTCAAGAAAGCAAAAATGTGCTATGACCAGTATTAATAGCAGGAAGAGTTTCCCAAAACCTAGAAGGATAAGAAACAAGATCAAATGAACCAACGAAAGAAGGGATACCAGCCAGCTCCTTATCGAAATGTAGCAAAAGGTTTTTCGAGAAAGGATTATCACTCCAATTATCTGAATACTCAAGGCAGCGGTAAACCGGTAAACCCGGGAATTTAAAAGTTTGGGTATAGCCTCCATGAGCCATTAAAGTGTTGGGAATGTGGAGAGCCTAATATAAGGAGGAATTGTCCATGTTTAAATTCAACAAACAGAACTACTATTCATAATTTGCGGGAAGCCTCAACGGTGGGAGACATGGGAAAAATCTTGCATCGGATAAATGTATCCATAGATGGACGACAAGCTAACCACCAGTCCTTGGTGGTAGAGATTGAAGGTAAAATCAATAACTCTCAAATATCTGTCTTAATTGATCCTGGAGCTACGTTAAGTTATGTTACTCCTGGTGTAGTAGAGTCGAACAAACTTAAGAAACTGAAGCACACAAAACCATGGCTGGTACAACTAGCAACAATAACTAAAAGGAAAGTAGTTGAATTTATTTGTGATTTTGAGTTCAGCCTAGATGGTCAAAATATAAGGACAAATCTGAACATCCTACCACTAGGATCTTACGATATGATTATCGGGATGGACTGGTTGGAGACACAAAAAGTAGTACTAGATTGTTATACAAAGTTACTTAACTATAAAGATGATTTTGGCACTACTATAACAACCCAAGGTATACCAAAACCTGTATCAGTCAGACAAGTTTCAATGATGCAACTCAAGAAATGTATGAGAAAGGGATGTCAAGTTTATGCCATCCAAGTAACGAATCTGTTAGAGAAAGTAGATAAGACAAAGTTAGAAGACTTCATTGTCCTACGTGATTTTAGAGACATGTTTGTAGATGAGATACCAGAATTACCTCCTAGAAGGGAAATAGATTTCTCCATAGACCTACTACCGAGTTCATCCCCTATCTCAAAGGCACCTTACCGAATGAGTCTACCAGAACTAACATAATTAAGAGTACAATTACAAGAAATGTTGGATAAATAGTATATCGAACCGAGTGTTTCACCATGAGGGGCACCCGTCCTCTTTGTGAAAAAGAAAGACGGTACTCTAAGACTATGCATCGATTATAGACAACTGAACAAAATGACTATTAAGAACAAATACCCCTTACCAAGGATAAATGATCTGTTCGACCAAGTAGGTGGGGCCAAGATCTTTTCAAAGTTGGATTTACGATCTGGTTATCATCAAGTTAGGATAAAGGACAAGGACATAAACAAAATAGATTTTCAAACAATATATGGACATTATGAATTTGTAGTCATACCTTTCGATCTCACTAATGCACCATCCACGTTTATGTGCATGATGAACAATATTTTCAGCCAGTACTTAGACAAATTTGTAGTAGTATTTATCGATGATATCCTAGTCTATTCTAAAAAGGAGGAAGAACATGAGGAACACTTAAGAATAGCTTTGCAAATGTTGAGGAAACAAAAATCGTACGCCAAGTTTGACAAGTGTGACTTTTATCAAAAGTAAATACAATATCTAGGATATGTAATTTCAGAAGAAGGCATTGTCGTAGACCCGGAAAAGATAAAAGCCATTATGGAATGGTCGGTACCAAAGGATGTGGCAGATATCTAGTCATTCATGGGAATCACCGGATATTATCGTAGATTTATAGAAGTGTTTTCCAAGATAGCCTACCCTATCACGTCATTACAAAAGAAAGGGACCAAGTTTAACTATTCATAGAAGTGTTAAGATAGTTTTAACAAGCTGAAGGAATTATTGACAACTGCACCCATTTTGAAGGTAGCAGACCCAGATAAAGACTTCACAATATGTGTTGATGCAAGTAAAGAAGGACTAGGTGGTGTCCTCACTCAGGAAGGACACGTGATCTGTTATGAGTCCCAGAAATTAAAAGAACATGAGTGAAATTATGTCACTCATGACTTAGAATTGGTAGCGGTAATACACACCTTAAAAATGTGGTGACACTACATAATGGGAATAAAATTTCTACTATTGACAGATAATAGCGATGTAAAATATATGTTTAGTCAACCAGAGCTCAATGCAAGGCAAGCCAGATGGCTAGCCTTCTTGAGCGAATTTGACTTCGAAGTCAGACATATCAAGGGCAAAGAAAATAAAGTAGCAGACGCTCTAAGCAAAAGAGTCCATGGGTTATTTGAGATAAATATCAGCAGGGAAGAAAGTGATTTGGAACAAAGAATAAGGACGACAGGTATTAACGACGGAAATTACCCTAAGATGATGGAAAAATTACAAAACAATATTGCAAACTCAAATAAACCAAAGCTAAGTATCGACAAAAAGGGACTATTATGATTTAAAAACAGACTTTACATACCAGACTCAGTAGAATTAAAAGTAACAGTCTTGGACGAAGTGCATAAGAAGTCGTATTCTGGCCATCCAGGTTACCAGAAAATAATAACAACACTTAGAAAACTATTTTACTGGCCTAATATGAAGGGAAAAACAACGAAATACTTGGCTAGGTGCCAAGATTGTCAGTAGGTTAAGACCGAGCACCATCATCCAGCTGGCCTATTACAGCCATTACCAGTATCAGAATGGAAATGGGAGACCATATCGCTGGACTTTATAACAGGTTTGCTTAAAACTCAGAAACATAATGATTCTATCATGGTTGTAATCGATAAACTCAGTAAGTCTGCACACTTTATTCCTGTAAAGTCTACTTTTAAAGCTATAAAAATTGTTGAAATACTCATGAAAGGATTTTTTAGACTGCATGGTATTCCTAAAATGGTGATTTCAAATAGAGACGTAAAATTCACATCCGCTTTTTGGAAGGAATTGTTTGTAGGGATAAATACTAATTTGAATTTCAGTATGAGTTATCACCCACAAATAGATGGACAGACGAAGAGGACAAACCAAATCATGGAGGATATGCTCTGTATGTACGTAAGAACAAAACCAAACAAGTGGGAAGACTATCTGCACTTGGTAGAATTTGCGTATAACACTGGGTACCAAACTTCGGCCAAGTTGAGACCTTTCGAAATGTTGTACGATAGAAAATGTATGACTCCAATTAGCTAGGATAACCCAGCTGGCAGGATCATGGTTGGACCAGATATGCTCCAAGAAATGGAGAACATGGTGAGAAAAGTACAACAAAACTTGAAATAAGCACAAGACAGACAAAAGAGTTATGCAGATTAGAGAAGAAGACACTTGGAATTCCAAGTAGGGGACCATGTTTATTTGAAGGTAAAAGCCCGAAAAATCTCGTTGAAGTTAGGAAACTGTGCCAAGATAACACCTAGGTTTTGTGGGCCCTTCGAGATATTAAATCGAATTGGACCCATAGCATATCAACTCGCACTCCCAGCTAATCTAAGAATTCATAATGTATTTCTTGATTCTTTGTTAAAAAAATATATTTATGATCCGACTCATATGATTGATTGGAAATTGGTGAAGGTGGAACCCCTGCATATTATGGACCAGAGAGAAATAGCACTTCGGAACAGATTCGTTTCTTGTAACACCCTGTTTCCCCCAACTTGTAAATATAACTGGACTGGCCAAGAACTATGGAAAACTCATAAATGTGAATATGTGATGTAAATGGACCTTGGGGAAGAGGTCAATGAATGTGAATAACATTCTAAATTTATTGCAGGATTGCTGATGAGGGGATGTGCAGAAAAAGAGACCACGATGGTGGTGGAAGGCACCTGAAAAGGTGGCGTTAACTTCCACAGAGAATTAAATACCGTATTTGGACTCCACTGGCCTGGAGAACCAAAAGCGGCTCACTGGCCCTAAAAATTAATGGCTTGCAGACTGGTAGGCAGATGGCTTGATGAGGGATGGGATGGTGAATCGTCCATCCGTAGAGCCGTCAGGCCTAATAAGTGCAAGGGAAATCGTGCCACACGCAACCTCACAAGAGGATAAGGTGTATAGCAGAGGCGATTGAGAGGGCAGACGCGAGGGGAACTCTGGAATTACGCAGAGTGAGTGATAGCAGAGAGGAAGGATTGCAACCTTCGCTCCTGGTCACTGGCAGATAGAGAGACACAGTCTCAACAACATCATGGTCTCATCTCGGGGGTGGCTAGTGGTAAATCCGCTGGGAGTTGCTACGCCTACGGTTGGGTGGAAACAAGCACCCCTCTCAGCAGTTGCACCTATTTCTGGTGTTATTTTAGGATAAGTGTTTTTACATCTTTGTATATTGAAATTCAGAGAATGATATAGATATATGTATATGCTCATAGAACTATAAAATTATGAATTATTTGTGTAAGAATGTCTGTGCAGTGTTTAATAAGAATGAATAGATATATGCTCATAACAGAGGAACCCACGCAGGACATACATGGATGAAGCACTTTTATTTATGCCTAGATGGAGCTAAGTTAGGCCCCCAACCCGTTTTCGGGAAGTTGCTTTCCCTTACCCATCTCCAGGGATGCCCAGTATCGATCTCTTCACAGAGATTTCCTCCTTAGAAAGGTTCACCAAGAACCCAGAAAAAGGATTTGAGTGGGCAAGTCTTAATAACCATGTACAGAGAGGAATGACCCCCTTAAGGTGCTGAGGTAGTAGCGTAGGGATGAGTAACAAATCGACGGATGAGATCCTGTCAGAAGACCATAGTCATTCACGACCATCAGATTGACGGAAGTAGTAAGAGCGTTATACCTCTTTTTTCTTTTCCACCCATCTTCGTGAATAGCGAGGAAATCGGGATCGTAGGTTCCCCAAGGTCCATGAGAACATTTGGACCGTTAATATTTCCACATCCACTAAGTAGTGGAAGAGTGTGCATGGTGGAATAGATCTAAGTCGTTATATCTTGAGTAGACACCCGTCAACCATTGGATCGGGAGAAGATGCCTGGAGCTTAAGTCTCTAGATTGTGTGTAGAAGAACATATCTGGGCTGTCATATCTGGGAAAATTTCCCAACATCCGTCAGATTGAACAGAAGTGGCACGAGTTTTAGCCATCGGGATATCGACACTCGGGAAATCGGGATCCTAGAGGTCGTGAGAACTAAGACATCACAAGTATTGAAATCGCGACATTGGATCTGGTCCATTCGTTAGCAAAGACATGTGGCGGAGATCAAGCCAGAGTCGGTGTAGAAACCATCGGAAAATAGGAGTTCCTGAGGTTGAAAGGATCGAGACATCAAAAGTCTCGAAACCCCGAGAGTTAATCGGGACCGTCCATTTGAGAAGGATGTGTGGCAATCAACAATGCCATTGGGAAAAGTCCCAATAAGGAAGCCATCCATCGACAAATCGGGGATCAGCATATCGGGGATTCTGTGGACATGGAAACTTTGCATATCGAAACCGCGAACCCCGAAACCCCGATAAGGAGGAAAGAGCCAAAGTGGAAGCCAGTTGTCACTGCAGCGGAGAGTCAGGATTCGGGGAATCGCGAGTTCCGTGGGCGAATGTATTTTGACATCGCAAACCCCGAAACCCTGATGAAAGGGTATGACTGCGGCCATATAGAGGGAGGTCGTGTGGACCAAAAGGTCTAGTCCAGGGGACTGGCGGAAGCTGACATCATATCGGGATATCGGGGATTCCAAGGACAAAATGTTTATGTATTCCAACGTGTGATATTCGAAACCTCAATGGACAGAGGAGATTCTTTCGGAGGATCTCTAGGACCGTAATGACCGTTAGATGTGGGAACAAGACGTTAACTTAAAATAGGACATAGTTATGCTTTAGGATAAGCAGCGAGTAGATCTGGATGATCAGAGTTCACCCGCATAGATCTATGGTTGAGGTTCCATTCCGGAGCCCCCTTGCCATTCTACCTTTAGTGGTAGGGGGGGTCCGGAATTGGACGTGCAACTCTCTAATAGTTGAGATTAAGTCAACATGATCAACGATGCTTAGGTGGATTCTGGGCCCCCCTTTCCATTCTTCCTTTAGTGGGGGGGGGGGGTCCGGAATAGTGAGACGTGTGAAGTGGGACCCATCCCTGTCATGACGACCACCATGTCGCATTTCCCTCTCGCCACCTGTATTACACTTAAATGTGCAATGGGGCTTGTTCTCATTGGTGGTTCTCTACTCTCGTTGAGATTTGTTCCTATTGGCCCATTTGCTGAACTGGTAGGGATTCGACCACATTGGCTGGTCACTAGACCTATTAGGGTTCGGTGGTGGCAGAATAGAGTGTTTGGATCTTACTGTAGCGCCGAAGCGCGAAATACAAAGGATGTTGCATTCAAATTGAACAGTGAATATAACCCTCGATCATGCGGGAACGAAGAAGGAGAGAGAAGGAGCCATCTTACGCTGGGCCTCCATGGTTATTTAGGGGTTCGAGTCTGACAGAGGACCAGAAAAGTTTGATTTCTTTAGTGGGTATGTTACAAAGTGGTATCAGAGCATTGTTACAACACTCAGCCTGATTGGGCTCATGCATGATTCACGCATAAACTCCATTCGAAGCACTCCTATGAGGAGTAACCCCCTGACTTAAATATCTTGCCCAGGATTAAGAACTTGGAAAATGAAAACCCGACTGTGTATGCATGTGAAAGAGTTATGAATTTATGCGCCATTTATAAAAAAAAAAATGAATTTAACTCTTGACTAATAGTCAGCGTTTGTCTTTTCACTCAAGTGGACGATCAACTACGGGAATCTACAGACATAGAGTATGGTGACTCACCAAGAGGTGGGAGAAGGCTCCCACAACAGAGACGAGGAGTCTGATGAGAGAAGAGCAATAATAACCCCTCCAGACCTAGCCAAGACTATGAGGAGTCTCATGATTGAGTTGCAAAGCTGCAAGGCCGATAATGAAAGGATGATAAAAGAGCAAGAAAAGCAAACCAAAATTAATGCAGTTCTACTACAGAGCTTATCCGACCTACAGCGACAAATGCAACATGAACCTGAGATGTAGAATCGTGGTCGTGTTAGTGGCCACACTGAGAGAAGCACATCCAGAAAGGTCCACCCTAGAGGTAAAGGAACAGTGCCAGACGATTCCACTGAGAAGGAATTCAGTGATTCAAAAGACTCTTCCAGTAGCAGGACCAGTTCCTATTCTCGCAGAAAACAGAAGAAGCAAAAGACTTCCAAGAGTCACAAATTTGAGGAATTCAGGAAGGCCAAACCTCCCTCCTTCGACAGTGAGATAAAGAAGGGAGAGGAAGTCGAGGCTTGGCTACTTGGGCTGAAGAAATATTTCAGAGTCCATGATTTCTCAGAGAACTTGAAGGCCCGAGTGGCCACTTTCAATCTGAACGGAAGGGCTTCCATCTAGTGGGAAGACCTTAAGAATATGAAAGGGGTCCGTGAGGAGGACCTGTCTTGGAAACGGTTTGAGAAGTACTTCCGGAAGAAGTATTTGTCGAAAAGGTATTTCGATGAGAAGGCTAAAGTGTTTTATGAACTCAAACTGGGACAACTCACTATGGAGGAGTATGTCAACAAATTTCTTGACTTACTGAGATATCTACCCTACATCAAAGTAGAGAAGGCGAAGGCACAACGCTTCATCAGTGGGCTACCCAAGGAATACTGGAACCGAATTGAATTTGATGAGCCAAGGACCTTAGAAGACACTATAAGGAAGGAAACATATTGTCATGAACAATATGAACATCGGGCAGAGTCTCGTGGAGACTAGAAACAGAAGAATGGTTCAAAATTTTAGAAGAAGGGGAGAAAATCCTCAGGATTGAGAAATTACAAGAAGAACCACAGAATGAAATTTCCAACCCGAAGTGTACTCCAACAGAACTTTCCCTCGGTGGACAGAAATACAACTTCTGGACCTATACCATTAAAGACTAATAACCCAAAGAAAGAACCTCTGAGATGCCGGGGTTGCGGAGAAGAGCATCTCCTGAGAGACTGTCCACACTGACAACAGAACAGTCAGAAAATTTATAACATGCAGGAAGCTACCACGTTCAATGATGTGGCAAGGAGTGTGTCGCAGATCTATGCAGCCTTGGATAATAACCAAGTTGACCACCAAGCTTCAGTGGTGGAAATAGAAGGTATGATTTTCAACCATCTGGTGTCTGTTTTGATTGACCCTGGTTCAAATTTGAGTTATATATCCCCTAGATCTATTGATAAGTGTAAACTACAACCACAGAAGCAAACTAAGCCATGGTTAGTGCAGTTAGCCACTGGTACCAAAAGAAAGGTGGTAGAGGCCATACCAGCCTACCAGTTAATGTTGGGTAAATTCCCCACCCAAGCAACCCTTAATGTATTACCCCTGGGGTCATACGACTTGTTGATTGGTATGGACTGGATGGTCACCCATAAAGTCAAATTAGACAGTTACCATAAAACCTTAGAATGTGTGAGCAAAGAAGGACAAAGGATAACCCTCGAAGGGATCCGAAAGTCGATCTCTGTGAGACAAATCTCATCCCTACAAATGAGAAAATATTGCCGAAAGGGATGTCCCCTATATGCAATATAGGTACTGAAGATAATCAAAGGTGCTAAACCAAGCCTCGATGATCACCCTATCCTGAGAGAGTACAGAGATGTATTTCCGTAAGAGGTACTGGGTCTACCTCCGTGAAGAGACATTGACTTCTCGATAGAACTCGCACCAGGAGCGGTGTCGGTGTCTAGAACACCCTACCGGATGAGCACACCTGAGTTAGTTGAACTCAAATTGCAATTAAAAGAAATTATGGATAAGGTTTATATCTGACCCAGCGTGTCCCCATGGGGAGCACCAGTCCTATTTGTGAAAAAGAAGGATGGCACCCTTAGACTGTGTATAGACTATAGACAACTTAATCAAGTAACCATAAAGAACAAATACCCCTTGCCCAGGATCGATGATCTATCCGATCAGTTGGGAGGTGCGTCTATTTTCTCAAAGGTTGACTTGAGGTCAGGATACCATCAAGTCTGAATTAAGGGTGAAGACATCCATAAAACCGATTTTCGGACACGGTATGGTCACTATGAGTTTGTGGTAGTGCCATTTGGGTTAACCAATGCCCCTACCACTTTCATGTGCTTAATGAACAATGTACTCAGTAAATTTTTAGATAAA
>JZKD02S0187605.1:264164-282259 GCA_000966675.3 Picea glauca
TGTAATTCAGACCTGCAAAAAAATGAAAAATAAAAAAATTACAATTCAAACACGCAAAATAAAATAGAATTCAAAAATTATAAATTTACAATAAAATTTATGTACAAATTTAAAATAAAATGTACACATGTACCATTTTAGATTTAGATAAATTAAACAAGTTGTGATTAAAAGAAAATTGGCATACATACCAAAAGAGTTAAGTCTCATCCTCCAACATACTCTTTTCCACCAAATATAATGTAAACATAGTTTCCACCAAATATAATTTAGACTTCTGTAACAATAAAAAATATTAATAAAAAAAACAAATAACACATATTAGAATATATACTTTAACTAAATATTAAATAAAAGAAATAATAACATACCCAACCACAGTTAAATTTAGAAACTTCCCCTTTTCTGATGTGGGATGGAGTCGGTTCTCAAATAATCGAATGTTCAAGTTCAAAAGTAGGTCTTCATCATGATCTAAACTTAAATAAGTTTTAATGTACCATTTAAGACAACGATAATCTTATATAGGAGTTCTATATATTTAAAAATAATTGATCAAAGTGTTTAATAGAAAAGACTAAACTAAAAATTTGAGAAAACACAAATTTGATAAAAGAAAAAAATATAAGCTTATTCAACATAACCATGAACACCTTTATATAAAACCCCAACATAAAAGAAAATTAAAACTCACTAGTGTGAAATGAACATACATTTATGAATCATCGTGAATGGACACATCCTTCCTAGGTATGGGTGCTTCCTCTGCTTCCTCCTCAATCCCAATCTTCCTCCCAAACACACTCTCATGTACTCTCTTCTCCACATTACCCTATATAAGAAATTTCAAATTTGAAAATTTAAAAATTAAATTTAAATGATTTCAACATATTAAATTTAAATGATTTTAACAAATGTAGTGATACTTGTGAACTCACAGCCTCTTCAAACTCTCCCAATGAGAATTAAGACAAGCCTGCCTAAGTAGTAGGAGATGGAATAGGGATCTATGGATGACACAACTAAGAACTAAATCTAGGATTCAATGTGTTCACATTTATACAAAATTATAAATGTTGTTGATCTTATTAAAAATATTTGAGATTGAACAACTAAATTGGTCATCTGTGGTTATTAGAAAACAAATACCTGATTCAACCCATCCAAATTTAAACTTTTGGAATCAAGTCACCTATTTACTGGAGATTCATTTAACATATCTCCAAATTACAATTAATGACAATAACAACTCAATTATTTCTATAGATACAATGATATATATCTAAATCTAGAATTAGAAGTAAATTATCCTAAACTTCATCAACAATTTAATGATTGGAACACATACCAATCTATTGTTCGAGTCATCATTATGAATGACCTTCTTCCAACCATCACGAAATATTTTTGCATACTCCTTAAGATATTCTACTAACATGGTATCTAACTCTGCATCTGTTTTATAAACAAATATGGCCTGAGAATTGGCTTCCTCTTGCTAACGGTTTAAGCCAATATCAACACCATAAAAAATCATTTCCAATTTTTTCCCGATTGCATTCCTAGCCTCTTTGCCAACCTCTGATGAAGCTCGCAACTCTGAATGTGAATAAAATTCCCCTGTTGGGAGAGATACTAAAGGTCGTGGAGGCCTCTGCAATGTTGCATTTCAATATGCATCTTTTCGATCATATGTTTGTCCTTTACCAACCCCATAATAATCAGAGGGTAGACTAGTATAATCAGGGTGCATGTCCATGAAAAACTTTTCATAAAAGTGTCTTGCAAAATAATGTGGAACCTCATCATTCCACGATAATTTCTCATATTCTTCCAAAATTCTATTATACAAATGTCCTGCAATGTCGGGGTGCTTAAAATATTGTACCTTCAACATCTTCCACTTTGGCCCATATTTGAAATTGAACATAGAAATTGTGTTTTCTTATGAAACTTTATTTTTTACGGCATCCCATTTATCAAGGCCCATCACCTCTGACTTTCGCCACCTCATTAGATCGATAAAACTGTCAATGGTTGGCCCCATCTTTTGATATGCATACATAAAGTTTTGCAATGAATGAAAAACAATCTGCAAGCTTTGTTTACTCTCCTGAGGGAGTTACAAGATCTCCAAATCATTTTTCAACCTCCTTTGAACACCTCAACATCACTCAAGGGTCATTTCTTCAGTAATCCCTTCCTAGGGAAGTTCATCACCAACATCTGAAGGATAGCTGGGCGTAGGCATGTAAACTTATGTTTCTTGATAACGCGGCCTCCTAAATCCACCTTGATCGTCTGCACCAACATTACAATATTCGTGACACCCACTCTCTCTTTCATTGTTGTCCCTTGCTCTAAACTCTTTGTCTATGTAACGTCCCCATTTGGTATGAATCCTACGATGTACAACTGGTAAAAGCACCCTTAATTTTTTTATTTTTTCTTTTTTTTCTTTGTGTGTGTGTGTGTAGGAAGGTAATAATGACATTATACTCAACATCGCAACACGATGAAGAACACAATGCATGCAACTCACGCAACAACAACATAATGACCTAACATAAAAGCACATCAAGCACCTGGAAGCAATGTATGGCATTCAACCGACGAAGAATAAGAATGACTACCCGCCCATCCTACCCTACAATGGTTAGGACCTCCAGGACACATAATAAATTCTCAAGCCCAGGCTCCCATCAATTTTTACCATTTAAGGTCTCAATGCTAGCGACTTTTCTGAGGAACAAGGAGGTGTCTACATCTCACCCAACACAAGCAGACCAAGCTTGCTAAGCTAAGGACAATCATCCTAATAACCCCACGCACCCAAAATTTATCACACAAGTAACTAGAACCCTTACAGTGAGCAACCAAGCACATTAAATGTTTACAAAACCAAGTACAAACATTATTTATAATGAACAACCACACCCTCAACGGGAGGTGCAAGCTAAAAACGACTTCGTCAACAACCAACCATTAATCAAGGCTGAAAGGTCAATATCTATAGTTTAAATTGGCGTTCATTACAGATCAATTAACCAGTCTAAATTCCATTATTCAATGAGTTACCAATCGAACTTGACATGAATTACGACTAAAATTTAGCGAGCCTGAGTTCCAGTTAGGCGATATCTATAAATCCAACTAACATCAATCACATATCTAAATTAGCAAGTCTAAAGTTTGCAATCTAGTATTTATTCACCTTACTAATTTTAATATTTATTACCACCTAAATGGACATTTCTATATTAGTCCACATCTCCATCCAACTCGCTATTTACTTGAATGATCATATTAACAATCTAAAAGTAGGATGCTACTACTATAACACTCATGAACTATTTAATATCAACATGTTGTCTAGCTACATTGACCAAATCGTCAATACTAACTGTCTATTATTATTGAGATGGAAACTACTAACTACTAGCATTGATGTAACAATATGACCAAGTAATTAACATATCAGTTACCTAATGATTAATAAAAATATTTGTAATAACTTAGGTGTCAGGTGTCAAGTGTTTGTGACAATGAAATAATAGGATTTACATGTGAATTTAACAATATAGAGAATTAAAATTTATAAAAATAAACAAAATTTTACCTTAAAACTTTCTATACCAAACTCATTATAATCTCCCCGTTCCTAATCTCCCATTTCATTGACATTGAAGCCCCATAAAAACTCCCATTTTCCCTAAATTATTCCCAGCTAAATGAAATAATTTCCATTCATTTATCGCAAATTAAAATAAGGGGTCGAACAGAAGAAGGTGTATCACTCATAGATGCACTCGTTATTATACTATCATAATAACCATCATCGACTATATGACATTTTATGATTCCTTAACTGATATCGTTGACAACTATACAGTACCATACATTAAGTGTTGACATTACAATCCATTCTTATTTATTCGTGAGGATAACCTAATTAGCAAGTCAATTTAAAGACTGTCTATAAAATGTTGACAAGGTGTTGTGTATTAGCACCCAACCAACAAAACCAAAGGAGCCAGCGACAAAGGTGCAGTGGGGGAAAAACTTGGGTTTCCAGAGGGAACGCCTGGTGAGTTGGCAAAAGGGGCGCCCAAAACCAAGGCGAGTTGGCAAGAGGAGCGCCCAACCAACAAAACCGAAAGAGCCAGCGATAGAGGTGTGGTGGGGAAAAATCTTGGGGTTTCCAGAGGCAACGCAAGGTGAGTTTCCGAAAGGGGAACCCAAAACCAAAGCGAGTTGGCAAGAGGAGCGCCCAACCAAAAAAAAACCGAAGGGGGCGGCGACAGAGGTGCGCTGGCGAAAAAACTTGGGGTTTCCAAAGGGAACGCAAGGCGAGTTGGTGAAAGGGGCGCCCAAAACCAAGGCAAGTTGGAAAGAGGAGTGCCCAACCAACAAAACCAAAGGAGCCAGTGACAAAGGTACGATGGGGAAAAAACTTGGGGTTTCCAGCGGGAATGTAAGGAGTGTTGGTGAAAGGGGCGCCCAAAACCAAGGCAAGTTGGCAACAGGAGCACCCAACCAACAAAACCGAAATATCCTATGACAGAGGTGCAGTGGGGGAAAAACTTGGGGTTTCTAGAGGCAACGCAAGGCGAGTTTGCGAAAGGGGCGCCCAAAAACAAGGCGAGTTGACAAGAGGAGCACCCAACCAAAAAAAACCAAAGGGGGTGGTGACAGAGGTGTGGTGGGGAAAAACTTAGGGTTTCCAGAGGGAACGCAAGGTGAGTTGGCGAAAGGGGCACCCAAAACCGAGGCGAGTTGGCAAGAGGAGCACCCAAACAACAAAACCGAATGAGCCGGTGACAGAGGTGCGGTGGGGAAAAAACTTGGGGTTTCCAGAGGGACCACAAGGCGAGTTGGAGAAAGGGGCACCCAAAACCAAGGTGAGTTGGCAAGAGGAGCGTCCAACCAACAAAACTGAATGAGCTGGCGACAGAGGTGTGCTGGGAAAAAACTTAGGGTTTCCAGAGGGAACACGAGGCAGTTGGCCAGAGGGGCGCCCAAAGCCAAGGTGAGTTGGCAAGAGGAGAGCGCAACCAAAAAAAACCGAAGGAGGCAGCGACAAAGGTGCTATGGGGAAAAAACTTGGGGTTTCCAGAGGGAACACAAGGTGATTTGGTGAAAGGGGCACCCAAAACCAAGGCGAGTTGGCAAGAGGAGTGCCCAACCAACAAAACCAAAGGAGCCAATGACAGAGGTGCGGTGGGGAAAAACCTTGGGGTTTCCAGAGGGAACGCCAGGCGAGTTGGCGAAAGGGGAGCCCAAAACCAAGGCGACTTAGCAAGAGGAGTGCCCAACCAAAAAACTAAAAGAGCCAGTGACAGAGGTACGGTGGGGAAAAAACTTGGGGTGTCTAGAGGCTACTCAAGGCAATTTTGTGAAAGGGGCACCCAAAACCAAGGCGAGTTGGCAAGAGGAGCGCCCAACCAAAAAAAAATGAAGGGGGCAACAACAGAGGTGCGGTGGGGAAAAAACTTGGGGTTTCCAGAGGGAACGCAAGGTGAGTTGGAGAAAGGGGCACCCAAAACCAAGGCGAGTTGGCAAGAGGAGCACCCAACCAACAAAAGCGAAGGAGCCAGCGATAGAGGTGCGGTGGGGAAAAAACTTGGGGTTTCCAGAGGGAACATAAGGTGAGTTGGTGAAAGGAGTGCCTAAAACCAAGGTGAGTTGGCAAGAGGAGAGCCCAACCAAAAAAATTGAAGGAGCCAGTGACAGAGGTGCGGTGGGGAAAAAACTTGGGGTTTCTAGAGGCAACGCAAGGCAAGTTTGCGAAAGGGGCACCCAAAACCAAGGCGAGTTGGAAAGAGGAGCGCCCAACCAAAAAAAACCGAAGGGGGCAGCGACAGAGGTGTGGTGGGGAAAAAACTTAGGGTTTCCAGTGGGAACGCAAGGCAAGTTGGTGAAAGGGGCACCCAAAACCAAGACGAGTTGGAAAGAGGAGTGCCCAACCAACAAAATCGAAGGAGCCAGTGACAAAGGTGCGGTGGGGAAAAAACTTGGGGTTTCCAGAGGGAACGCAAGGCGATTTGGTGAAATGGGCACCCAAAACCAAGGCGAGTTGGAAAGATGAGCATCCAAATGCAACACAAGATGAGCTCGCAAGATGGGGGCCCAAACGAAAAAAGCATCCATAATGCAAACGACCACACAAGGGAGCACTAGGCTAAAAGACGAGCTGGAGGATGGATAAGAACCAAATTTGGCTTGGAGGTAGATTTTTTAATATGACCTCACCAAGGTTGGGCGCCCAAATGCAACGCAAGGAGATTCTGCAAGATGGGCTCCCAAACGCAATGCAAGGCAAGTTCACAAGATGGGTGCCCAAACAAAAAACTGGTCCGCAACAAAAATGACCACACAAGGGAGAACTAGGCTAAACGACGAGCCGAAGGATGGATAAGAACAAATTTTGGCTTGGAGGTGGATTTTTTAATACGGCCTCACTAAAGTTGGGTGCCCAAATGCAACGCAAGGTGAGCTTGCAAGATGGGTGCCTGACCAACAAAACCGAAGAGCCAGCGACATGACTCATGTGGGAAAAAAATTGGGGTTTCCACAAGGCAAGGAAGGTCGAGTTGGCAAAGTGGGCGTGCAAAGGCAAGGCGAGTTGAAAAGTTGGGCATGAAAAGGAAAGGCGACTTGGAAATACCTGTGCCCACAAGGGGAGTTGTTGTGAAAATGAGGCAGGCTACCCAAACGCGGTGAGAGGCGAGCTGGCAAGATGGGCACCAAAATGGAACGAGAGCCGAGTTGGCAATATGGGCACCCCAACGCAATGCAAGGTGAGTTTGCAAGATTGCTTCCCAAATGCAACGCAACACAAGTTGGAAAGGTGGGCACCCGAACGCAAACCAAGGCTGTTAGTAGGTAAGATGGATGCCCAAACGCAACGCAAGGTGAGTTCGCAAGATGAGCGCCCAAACAAAAAAATGATCCATAATGAAAACGACCACACAAGGGATCACTAGGCTAAACGACGAGCTGAAGGACGGATAAGAAACAATTTTGGCTTGGAGGTAGATTTTTTAATATGGCCTCACCAAGGTTGGGCGCCCAAATGCAACGCAAGGCGAGTTCGCAAGATGGGTGCCAAACACAATGCAAGGGGATTTCGCAATATGGGCGCCCAAACGAAAAAATGATTTGTAACGAAAATGACCACACAAGAGAGCACTAGGCTAAAAGATGAGCCGGAGGATGGATACGAACCAATTTTGTCTTGGAGGTAGATTTTTTAATACGACCTCACCAAGGTTGGTCACCCGAATGCAATGCAAGGTGAGTTCGCAACATGGGCACCCATACACACGAAGATCCATAACGAAATGCATGAGAAGCTTGGCCACGGTTTGGTGACTAAGGGCAAGGCAAGGCGATTTGGCAAGAGGGGCACCCAAAAGAAATGCAAGGCTAGTTGGCAAGGTGGGTGCCCAAATGCACAAAGAGCTGTAACGAAACGCACAAATGACCATAATGAAACATATGAAGATCCGTAATGAAAACGACCACACAAGGGAGAACTAGGGAAAAAGATGAGCCAGAGGATGAATAAGAACCAATTTTGGCTTGGAGGTAGATTTTTTATTACAGCCTCACCAAGGTTGGGCACTCGAACACAAGGCAAGGTGAGTTCGTAAGATGGGTGCCCAAACGCAATGTAAGGTGAGTTCACTACATAAGCGCCCAAATGCATGAAAATTCGTAACGAAACGCACGAGAATCTTGGCCAAGGTTGGGCGACCAAACGCACGAAGAGCCGTAACGAAAACAACCACACAAGGGAGCACTAGGCAAAAATACAAGCCGAAGGACAGATAAGAACCAATTTTGGCTTGGAGGTAGATTTTTTAATATGGCCTCGCCAAGGTTGGGCCCCCGAATGGAACGCAAGGAGAGTTCACAAGATGGGTGCCCGAATGAAATGCAAGGTGAATTCGCAACATGGGCGCCCAAACGCATGAAGAACCGTAACAAAACAAATGAGGAGCTTGGCCAAGGTTGGGCAACCAAGGGCAAGGCAGGTTGAGTTGGCAAGAGGGGCACCCAAACACAGTGCAAGGCCAATTGGAAATATGGGCACCCAAACGCACGAATAGCCATAACGAAACGCATGAACGACTTTAACGAAATGCACGAAGAGCCTCAACGAAAATGACCACACAAGGGAGCACTAGGAAAAAAGATGAGCCAGATGATTGATAAGAAAGAATTTTGGCTTGGAGGTAGATTTTTTAATATGACCTCACCAAGGTTGGGCACTCGAATGCAAGGCAAAGCGAGTTCGCAAGATGGGTGCCCAAACACAGGAAAAGCTGTAACGAAACGCACGAGGAGCTAGACCAAGGGAAAGGCAAGGTGAGTTGGCAAGAGGGGCACCCAAATGCAATGCAAGGCTAGTTAGCAAGATGGGTGCCCGAACGCACGAAGATCCATAATGAAATGTACAAATGGTCATAATGAAACGCACAAAGAGACGTAACAAAAATGACCACACAAGGGAGCACTAGGAAAAAAGATGAACCGGATGACAAATAAGAACCAATTTTGGCTTGGAGGTAGATTTTTTAATACAGCCTCACCAAGGTTGGGGGCCCGAACGCAATGCAAGGCGAGTTCGCAAGATGGGTGTCCCAACGCAATGTAAGGTGACTTCGCAACATGGGCACCCAAACACATGAAGAGCCGTAACAAAATGCATGAGGAGACTGGCCAAGGTTGGACGACCAAGGGCAAGGCAAGGCGAGTTGGCAAGAGGGGTACCCAAACGAAATGTAAGACCAGTTGGCAAGATGGGTGCCCAAACGCACGAAGAGCCATAAAGAAACTCACGAACAGTCGTAATGAAATGCACGAAGAGTCGTAATGAAAATGACCACACAAGGGAGCACTAGGCAAAAAGACGATCCAGAGGATGGATAAGAACCAATTTTGACTTGGAGGTAGATTTTTTAATACGGCCTCACCAAGGTTGGGTGCCCGATCACAACGCAAGGTGAGTTCGCAAGATGGGTGCCCAAGCGCAATGCAATGTGACTTCGCAACATTGGCACCCAAACACATGAAGAGTTGTAATGAAATGCACGAGGAGGCTGGCCAAGGTTGGGCGACCAAGGGCAAGGCAAGGCGAGTTGGCAAGAGGGGCACCCAAATGCAATGCAAGGCTGATTGGCGAGATGGGCACCCAAAGGCATGAAGAGCTGTAACGGAATGCACGAATGGCCATAATGAAACGCACGAAGAGCCGTAACGAAAATGACCACACAAAGGGAGCACTAGGCAAAAAGACGAGCTAGAGGATGGATAAGAACCAATTTTGGCTTGGAGGTAGATTTTTTAATATGGCCTCACCAAGGTTGGGTGCCCGAACAAAACGCAAGGCAAGTTCACAAGATGGGTGCCCAAATGCAACGCAAGGAAAGGCTAGTTGGAAATAGGGGAACCCAAATGCAATGCAATTCCAGTTGGCAAGATGGGCGCCCAAATGCACGAAGAGCTATAACAGAATGCATGAATGGCCATAATGAAATGCATGAAGATTCGTAACGAAAATGACTACACAAAGGGAGTACTAGGCAAAAAGAGAAGCTAGAGCATAGATAAGAACCAAGTTTGGCTTGGAGGTAGATTTTTTAATATGGCCTCACCAAGGTTGGGCGCCCGAATGAAACGCAAGGTGAGTTTGCAAGATGGGCACCCAAATGCAATGCAAGGAAACTTCACAACATGGGCACCCAAATGTACGAAGAGCCATAATGAAATGCACGACGAGCCTGGCCAAGGTTGGGCGACCAAGGGCAAGGCAAGGTGAGTTGGCAAGAGGGGCACCCAAATGCAATGCAAGGCCAGTTGGCAAGATGGCTGGCCAAACACACAAAGAGCCATAATGGAACGCACGAATGGTCATAATGAAACGCATGAAGAACCGTAACAAAACGCATGAAGAACCATAACAAAAACGATCACACAAAGGGAGCACTAGGCAAAAAGATGAGTCGAAGGACGGATAAGAACCAATTTTGGCTTGGAGGTAGATTTTTTGATATGGCCTCTCCAAGGTTGGGCGCCTGAACGCAACGCAAGGCAAGTTTGCAAGATGGGCGGCCAAATGCAAGGCAAGGCGAGTTCACAACATGGGTGCCCAAAAGCATGAAGAGCCGTAAAAAAATGCACCAAGAGCCTGGCCAAGGTTGGGGGACCAAGGGCAAGGCAAGATGAGTTGGAAAGAGGAGCACCCAAATGCAATGCAAGTCCAGTTGGAAAGATGGTAGCCAAAACGCATGAATAAGCGTAACGAAACGCATGAACAACTGTAACAAAACGCACGATGAGTCGTAATGAAACACACAAACAGCCATAATGAAAATGACCACACAAGGGAGCACTGAGCAAAAAGACGAGCCGAGGATGGATAAGAACCAATTTTGTCTTGGAGGTAGATTTTTTAATACGGCCTCACCAAGGTTGGACGCCTGAATGCAACGCAAGGCGAGTTTGCAACATGGGCGCCCGAACGCAATGCAAGGTGAGTTTGCAACATGGGTGCCCAAACGCACGAAGAGCCATAACAAAATGCACGAACAACACGGGAAAGGCAAGGCGAGTTGGCAAGAGGATCACCCAAACGCAACACAAGGCCAGTTGGCAAGATGGGTGCCCAAACACACGAAGAGTGGTAACGAAACACACGAAGAGTCGTAACGAAAATGACCATGCAAGGGAGCACTAGGTAAAAAGATGAGCTGGATGACAGATAAGAACCAATTTTGGCTTTGAGATAGATATTTTAATACGGCCTGACCAAGGTTAGGCGACCAAGGGCAAGGCAAGGCGACTGGGCAAGAGGGGCACCCAAACGCAATGCAAGGCAAGTTGGCAAGATGGGCCCCCAAACGCACAAAGAGCCGTAACAAAAACAACCACACAAGGGAGCACTAGGAAAAAAGACGAGCCGAAGGATGGATAAGTACCAGTTTTGGCTTGGAGGTAGATTTTTTAATACGACATGGCCAAGGTTGGGCGACCAAGGGCAAGGCAAGGTGAGTTGGCAAGAGGGGTGCCCAAACGCAACGCAAGGCGAGTAGGAAAGATGGGTGCCCAAACACACGAAGAGTCATAACAAAAACAACCACACAAGGGATCACTTGGCAAAACGATGAGCCGAAGGACGGATAAGAACCAATTTTTGCTTGGAGGTAGATTTTTTAATACGGCATGGCCAAGGTTGGGAGACCAAGGGAAAGGCAAGGCAAGTTGGCAAGATGGGCACCCAAACACACGAAGAGCATAGGCAAGGCAAGGCGAGTTGGAAAGAGGGGGCAAGCAAATGCAATGCAAGGCCAGTTGGCAAGATGGGTGCCCATACGCATGAAGAGCTATAACGAAATGCACAAAGAGCCATAACGAAAATGACCACACAACACAAGGGAGAACTAGGAAAAAAGACAAGACCGATGACAGATAAGAACCAATTTTGGCTTCGAGGTAGATATTTTAATATGGCATGGCAAGGCAAGGAAACATGTGGTAGGGCAAGGGAAGGAAAGGTGCCAAGAGGCAAGGAAAGAGAAGGTGCTAGTAGGCAAGGCAAGGGAAGGTGAAAGGGAGGCAAGGCATGGCAAGGCACCAAGAGGCAAGGCATGGCAAGGAAAGGCAAGGTGCTAGAAGGCAAGGCAAGGGAAGGTGCCAAGAGGCAAGGCAAGGTGTGTTGGCATGAGGAGACCTCACGAAAATTTGGGAACGGCCACACGAGTTAGTGCTAGGCAAGAAGACAAGACAACCATCGGATAAGGAGTAAAGTTGGTCACAACTTAAATTTTTTAGGGTGGCCTAGGCAAGGCAAGGTGTCAGGATGCAAGGCACAAAGAAAAGCGCCCGGAGGCAAGGAAAGGCAAGGTAGTTCTAGGCAAGAAGACGAGCCAATCATCAAATAAGGAGTGAAGGTGGTTACAACTACACTTTTTTAAGACGGCCTAGGAAAGGCAATGCAAGGAGAGGTGCACGATGAGGAAAGGCAATGCAAGGTAGTGCTAGGCAAGAGGATGATTCAATCGTCAGATAAGGAGTGAAGGTGGTCACAACTCAACTTTTTTAAGACGTCCTATGCAAGGAAAGACAAGAAAAGGCACCAAGAGGCAAGGCAAGGAAAGGTGCGAGGAGGCAAGTCGGGGCAAGGCACCAAGAGCCAAGGCAAGGCGCCAAGAGGCAAGGTAGGGCATGGAAAAAGGCAAGGCAAGGTAGCACCAGGCAAGAAGACGAGACGACTATTAGATAAGGTGTAAAGATGGTCAGAACTTAAATTTTTTAAGATGGCATGGGAAAGCCAAGGGAAGGAAAGGCATCGAGACGCAAGGCAAGGAAAGGAAAGGTAGGGAACGTCACAAGGCAAGGCAAGGTGCGAAGGCAATGCATGGCACGACGCAAGGCAAGCCAAGGCAAGGTGATAGCGGATGAGTTGGGGCACGACGACCCAACTAATGGGTGAGTTGGTGGATGCGTCATGACTTAGGAGGACCCATGTGATGAGTTGGTGAATCGACCCGACTCTCATGCCAAACGGTGCAGCGATCCACGAGATGGAGTGAGCACATATAAGTAAGGCATGAGTTGGGATGAGTCAAGGAAGAACAAATCAGATAGAGAAGAGTGAAGATAGATTCAACTAAGTGTCTCAGTTGGGCATCTCGATGGAGAGCACACGAAGAGTCTCGAAGTTGAGTCGTTGGATGAGTTGGCAGTGTAGCGATGAAGAGGAGACTCGCGACAGACGTGCAAGGTGGACTCAGGTTGTGGAAGGGGGGTCCTATGAGACAGTGAAGTGAGGAAAAAGCTGTCGAAGTGACTTGGCCGAATTCTGTATGTCTTTGTATGGAGCTGTGGCTCCCCTCTTGTGGTCATCTCTCATTGTAACATTCTGTACATTGTGATCTATGGGTGTCAGGCAAAGTTCGTGTTGCCCAACCACACGTGTGTCTCTTTCTTGTGTACGGATGATTGCATGTTCTTAATGGCTTAAATGACTAAGTATAGAATAGTGTAATTGTCTAAGCCTAAACAATGCATGTTTAGTGTAACCTGACACGATTGGATCAGGACAGAGTATGTGTGTGCCCTGAGTGAGGCGTAGTACGGGTGGAGTACGACTTGGGTGGGTGTTGTTGGGAAAAACACCCTACAGACTAGCAAGTTAGGGTAAGACATTGCATGCAGATTTGACTGAATAGAAACTACTTTTTTACCTACATCCCAAGATTTAAACCCCTCTTTCTCAGTAAATGCATGGAAAAGGACCACCTACCTTATTACTGACGGTCGATGTAGATCCTTTGTTGTGCTCGATTACTTGTTTGCGTTGCTCCTTCCAAAGATGACCTGCACTTAAGACAAACAACAATTATTTATGCATGCTACTTCTATACTCAAGGGTTAGAAATCAAACATAAATCAATCAAACTATAGAAAATTCATGATTTGGGATGGGAAAAGCATTATTTTTATTACGTAAAGTGAATCAACTTACAAAAGCGGAGACCAGCCACTGCTCCTTGAACCTGATCATGGGCTCCTCTTCTTCTGTCCTTCAATTTCTTTGCATTAAATCTCCTTTGGCATGAGGAAAGGATAAAGGGTTGGGACAATGGATTACATAAATGGGCAGAGTTTCTTCGCTATATTTTTTCCTCTTCCAAATGGTACCCCTACCCCTTCTTTTATAGGCTAGAAGGAGCTAGGGTTTTGGATGAACCCCCATCCATGCATGGACGGGAGTTTCAGTTAACTGACCCATAGCTTTTTGTTTTGTCGGCAACTTTCCTCTTTTTCATGCTTTGTTAGGTACATGTGGGTTGTTGTGAGTCAGTCAGCATGTACACGCGTGCAGTAATGGGTTAGGGCATGTGGGCCTTGACACAAGAGGATTTTCAAAGAGTTGTTCAACAGATTTTTGGTAAAGAATGGATATGAGTTGGCCTGATGCCAGGTAAGCATGTGTGGTGCAATTTAGGGTTATAACAGATGCCCCCTAATGTGTGAGGTCAGAAGAGCATCTGATGGCCAAAATACATTACCAATCTTTACTGATGTGCTGAACGATTGAGCTCAAGGATAAGAAACTAGGAGGTGTCGTTTGCAAAATAACAAATGTCTCACCGAGGTAGGCATATCCATGCTTAGGATAAAATAGAACCATGGCTACCAATCAAATACACTATAGATCCATGTCAAATAACTATAAAGAGTAGCCATGAATAATACACAGCGGAACTACATCTCGAAATCAGAAATATATACATATAGAGTATCCATCTTCTAGAAGTTGATTCAACATGATGGCTAGACTTCAGATCTTGAGAAACAACTTCAAAATCTTCCAAAAATCGAGTAGGAGTGTAATATGAGTGTAATAATGCACTACCCAGAGGTCTTCGATGGATCGTCGGTCATGGACTTGATAATCTTGATGATTGGACTGAAGGCTTTAGTGATTTCAAACAAGGACTTGATTGGACGTTCAGGATGGCCAGGTATGTGGACAAGAGACATATTATAGAGGGGTCGACCCAGTCTTAGTGACAAACTTCCCTTGGAAAATAGCACAATAAGTGATGAGACTCGGGTAGCATATATGTTAATCATAAGTCTACGAAGCACGAGGCAATGCAAACTCTCCAWATGTTTGGAAGAATAACCAAACGGTGGAGGACACAACTCTATATAGTAAGAAAAGCTTCCTAAGGTCATACTACATCCCATAGTCTGATGATCAAACTGTTAGATGTGCTTTATCCAAGGGTGACTCATTATGCTGCCAATAAAGAAAATACTTTTCCCATCCTCTTTTTGGGGTATATTTGATTTTTTTTGTTCTTTTTGATAATTTTGGAAAAAGAATAAAGGAATATTATGTTACAATGGAAGAACGAGTACTGCAAACATACAAGCTCAAGGCACAAGGACAAGACTGATGTTTTGGTAAAATGATACTCGGGAAAAATCCTCCGGCAGCAAAAGTTATTAAGACGTAGAAGAAAATTGTCACAAGGCTGGTGGATAAGGTATGCAAATGTGGTTGATAGAACACACAATGGTAACATCCTTCGATGTAAGTTTAACGAGCCCAGAGAAGGTAAGATCGGTGGTTTTTTATATTTAGAGAGTCTGAAAAAGCATAAAAGGAGACTCCACTGGGGTACCTTTTTCGATAATAGTCTAGTTGGTTCGAAAAAGGGGTAAACTAGCACCGATTAGACGTCAATTCAAAACCATTTTAATGAGTTTGACAAGGACAAGATCACTCGGCCATTTTTTCACTTTTAAGGAGTCTGAAAAAATATTAACTATGGACTCCGTCAGGAATATTCTTCTGGACCAATTTAACGAGTGTGAAAGAATAAGGTCACTCGATGATATTTTCAATTTTAGGGAGTCTGAAAAGAACTTAACTATGGACTCCGTGGGGGTTTCTTTTTCGTAAATTTAGTCCCTCTGGCTCGAAAAATGAATAAAATTATACCTGAGAGTACTCTTCTAAATAATGGGACTTCGATAGAGTATACCTTTGTTCGTATAGTTGACCGTCCAAACCAAAAAAGGGGTAAACAACTGTTGAACAAACGTGACTTCAAATTTCAGTTTAATGAGCGTGAAAGGCCACAAGATCGCTCGGCAATATTTTCATTTTTAGAGAGTCTGAAAAAGGCTTAAAAGGAGACCCGTTATTTTTGGGAGTCCTGAGGGTGAGACAAAGTGTGAAAAAGAATCATGCAAATGAGGCTCAAACTCATATTCAGGAAAGACTATACGGACTCCCGAGCCTACAGTGTTTTTAGAAACAACATGGACACCATAATGCAACCGGGACCTACCTAGGGCATCCATGTTTTGGTAAGCTCTACCGCCAAGTTGTGACACTTCTAAAGCAATTATGATGGTTCCGTGTCACAAACTAATGGGATCGATCCTATGGCAGATGAAAAAGACAACGAGGCACAAAAATCAGGGTGGTAACCTAACCTATATGCTCAAGTTGATTTTTGAATTTTTTTATGGACCATCAATATTTTCTCAAAAATAAAAAATAAATGTCCCAATACCCGATCAAATCCCTCCCATATAACTCTTGAATCACTCTAAATGGTTTTTGGTATAAAGAAACTGATAAGGGAGGCCAAAAAAGTGACAAAAAGAAGCCAAAAAGTCTATAAATAGAATCTGGCAACTCATTATCACCATTGTTGATTTGGAAATTGACTTTGGAGCCAAAAGACCCTCTTTGCCAAAAACAGTGATTTCGGGAGCTACAGTGGATGAAACAAACTTTTGCTTGGACCAAGTAAGTACAAGCTCCCTAATCTAGCTATTCAACACTTCAATTTCGGTTTTTATTTTGTTTTTTGGGTGGGCGTTGACCCTAAAAGGGTCGGCCCTAGGTACATGTGGGATGCCTCTAGATAGGCCGCGTGTACATTCCGACAAAGTAAAGTCTGCCCGTGTGTACACACAACTGTCACTTCTACAACCCACATGTACCCCCCTTTTGTATTGAAAAATAAACCAAAAGCAAGTACTAACCCTCCTTCTCCTTGTTGTGTTGGCAAGATGTATGTCCAGTGGAGGGAAAAGGAGCACGAGGCAATCAGTGAGTTGGTTGCAATAGATCCAAATTTCGTGGCCGTGTTAATGCAATGAGGTTTACTCAAATTCTTTCTATGTCCATTTATGCACGGACAACCAAGGCTATTGAATGCCTTGATTGACTACTGGCACCCTGATGCAGAGGCATTTATGCTAGAGGGGCAATCATTGGTGCCCACCACCGAGGATATCTACTTTCTGACTGGCCTCTCAAGGAGAGGGGAAATAGTCAACTTCTGGACGTTTCTTGCAGGGTCGAGCAAGATCTCGGAATTGATAGCTGAGCATTGCAAGGTTGGGACTGACCATGTGGGCTCCCAGGTACCTATTAGTAAGATTACTAGCTTAGCATTGCAGACTATATTGTTACTGATTGGGCAGATTACCGGCTTAGTAGCCTTGCATCAGGCATCTCGCACACAGATGAACTGTGCCATCCAGTGCATGAATGCACAAATTTTTGACTGGAGTACCACACTGCTCGAGTGCATGAAGATGCAATTGACAGATTGCTGACAGCGGACACATAGAAACTTTGGGTTTGGGACCATCTTGTGTTCGTTCTTTTTTTAGAGAGTTCTAAGTTTTAGTCCTCTGGTTGTAGTATGGGGACATCAGGCCTCTTTCCCTGAAGTGTGTAGATGGGCAATATTACTACCGCGATAGGGTGGTGGAAGGACCATTGAGTCCTTCGACGATGATTTCTTTGCTTGGTTGTCACGACAGATCCCTGTGATTGAGGACTACCCATATGCAGAGATAGATTTATCTAGAGATCCTAAGATACCTGTGCCTCCTGGTGAGGAGCGAGGGGAGATGGGTAAGTCTCCACCTTTGTAGTTTTTTTTTTTGCATATGTAATTTTTATGTCTTTTTGTTATTTATATCATTTTTTTGTATGCCATATTTTTTGACGGATACACGTTTGTTGCATGCAAATGTGGGACCCGTGCGACCTACCGATTATGCTGGGGGAGCAGCATTAGTAGGGAACCTCTCAGCTGGAGAGGCTAAGAGGGTCCTTAGATGAGTTAAGAGAAACTTCACTATGCTCACTCGCACAGTCCCGATGGCATAGATAGAAGACCTGCCGCCATCCATGAAGCCTCATGTAGTGGGGGCACCTCGGACATGGGTCCGATTGTTTAGGCGTTTAGCCCGTGCTGTGGATGATTATAATAGATCTCATAGGCTTTGAACCTACTTAGACTTTTTATGTGCCATGAGCACCTACTTGTATATATTTTTTGTGGGCATAAGCCTGGTGACTCGCTACTATTCCCATTTTTGAGGTGCTTGCGTCCATCTATGTACTCTGGTTATTTTATGATGTTTATATATGGTTTTTATCTTTTGTGTCTTATGGATTCTGTGTGCAAAAATGTATTTACATGTTTATGTCAATGTTCTTTCATATGTGTGCAAGATGCCAATCTAAAATTTGATTA
>JZKD02S0187605.1:282272-303269 GCA_000966675.3 Picea glauca
TAATTTGGTTTAATCTCCTAGGAACATGAAAATATGTAATATAATCAAAGTTTCATTCTAAGAGACGTACCCTAAGGAATCGTCGGTGTAAAGTTGGATCATGAACCCGGTATACTCTTTTTAGCTATGACACAACCAATTGAGTGTCGAGATAGACCTAGAGATGAGAGATACCCAATGACAAGGCGTCACGAAGCAACTCAATAACTGCACTATACTCGGCGACATTATTTGTGGTGTCACCTAAGCATATACCTCCAGAAGATAACAACTGGCCCCGAGGTGTAAATATTACCCAAGCTGTGGAGGAAAGCCTCCGCGTGTGTCAACTAGCACTGTCTGCATACCCAGCAAACACCTCGAAATAACTTGGCATATGCCATATTGACGAAAGATAACATCAATGACATGTCCATAACACTCTAAAAGCAACTTAAAAAGTAATAGTACAAAGACTATACATATGTTACAAAAAGTTACCCACGGTGACCTGTCTATGAGTAATACTTCTTGAGGTAGAGCCCATTTCTAGGCTCCGCCAAAGCATTCCCTTCAAAATCAACCAAATGATAAGCACCCTTTTTTAATACCTCTTTTACAATGAAGGGTCTGAACCACATGGGTTTAAAATTTCCTGCCCCCAGGGGGTCCTTATCTTGGTCATAGACCAGAACAAGGTCGCCCTCAGAAAAAATCCAAGGACGAATGGACCTATCATATTGACACTTGACCTTATGTTTGTGAGCCTCGTTGGTGAGGGCCACATCACGACGCTACTCATCGAGCTGCTCAAGGTGTACTAATCGTTCTTCAAGCGGAGAAGTGTCTGGCAATAACTGTACTGCCAATTTTAGAGATGGGATTCGACATTCGATGGGAAAGACTGCCTCCCTCCCGTAAACGAGTTGAAAAGATGAGAAACCAGCTGTAGTCTTAACAGATGTTTGGTAAGCCCATAATTTCGAGTATAACATCAAATGTCAATTTGACTTGGTTGGGTTGATAGTTCATTGTAGAATAGTCTTAAGAGTTTTGTTTACAGCTTACACCTTCCCATTGGCTTGGGGGTAGTAAGGTGATGAATGCTCTTACCGTAACCCAAGCTTTGATGTTAATTCGGTCATCATTTGGTTCTGAAAGTGATTGCCATGGTCAATGACAATATTTCTCAGGATGTCGAACCTTACTATGATCTAGTTGAATAAGAAAAGAGATGCAGTCTCTCCATCATATTTAAATGTTGGCATAGCTTCGACCCACTTAGTGAAGTAGTCGACAGCTACGATGATATAGTGGTGCGCCTTTGCTAACGGGGGGTTGCATGTAGTGTAATCAATCACCCACTTAGTGAAGGGACCAACTGTGATGACAGGAAACATAGGAGCGGGATCTTCCCTCATCTTCTGAGAGAAGATTTGGCACGGATGGCACTTCTTGACCAATTTGATACAATCTTTAATAAGTGTCAGCTAGAAGTAACCTGCTCATAAAATCTTTTGGGTTGTTGCCAAACTAGATAAATGACCGCCACAAGCTCCAGTATGGAAATCGTTGAGCACTATGATGGCCTCCTCATGAGTGAGACATTGATGCAAGATGTAGTCTACACCTCTCCGATACAACATATCATTGAGTATGAGATAATTCTTATCCTGATGGAATATCCACCGACACTCGTCACGAGAAGCAGAGGTGGGGCATTTCAAAGTCTGGAGATAGATAAGTATATCTCCGTACCAGGGGTCTGAAGATGCAATTAAAAATATATCCCCCCAGATAGGCAATTCCTCAGGCACAACGTCACCTGACTCAACTGGAAGTTCCGAAATAAACTCTACGAAGACCAATGACTTCTTGGACTTTGCTGAAACAAAGTCTAAGTCAAATTCTTGGAGGATGACTATCCATATACTGATTTTTCCACCTATAACTCGTCATGTCAACATATACTGGAAAGGATTCACGACAGCAATGATGGTGGTCTTACGAAACAGAACATAGTGATGGAACTATTGAACAGCATGAACTGTTGCCAACGCAAGTTTTTCGATATGAGAATAATTGATTTCCGGTCCTATGAGGCCTCAACTCATGTAATAGATCACGTATTCTGAGAACAAATCATCTTCCTGAACTAAAACCATGCCAATGGTTGACTCTGCGGCAGCCAGATATAATAAGAAATATTTGTTATAGTTAGGTGGTCGTAGCAGAGGTGTGGTTGTGAGGTCATGTTTTAATGTGTTGAAAGAGCATTGAACGGCTTCGTCCCAGAAAAAAGGGACGTCTTTCTTTAGTAAACACATAAAACCCTTGGTGATTTCGGCATAGTTGGCGATGAAGCGTCGTAAGAAGTTTGCCTTGCCTTGTAGACTCTGAAGTTGTAGGATTGTGCGTGGGGGGGGCAACTGGATTATTATCTCCACCTTAAGAGGAATGACCATGATCCCTATTGTTCATACGATGAAACCTAACAATCGTCCTGACGTTACACAGAAGTTGCACTTGTTTGGATTCAAGCGAATCCTAAATTAGCGACAACGTTCGAAGATTAGTCTAAGGTCTGTGAGATGATCCATTCTCTTGCGAGAGCGTGATGCTAAATCATCTAGATAGGCCTCGACTATATTCTTGAGGTCATGAAAATAAAAAGACATGGCCCGCTGGAATGTGGCTCCAGGATTTTTAAGGCCAAAAGGCATCTTACGATATGCGAATGTACCCCACGGACAAATGAATGTCTGTTTTATGCTGGTCTTCGGGTTTGATTTGGATTTGATTATATCCCGAAAAACCATCCATGAAAGAAAAGGCTTCACAACCGGCACATTCATCAATGATCTGGTCAATGAATGGTGTTGGAAAATTATCTTTGGGACATGCCTTGTTCAAATCACGGAAATCGGTACATACACAAATCATGCCTTGTTTTTTATTGACTGGCACAGGATTGGACACCCATTGAGTCAAATGGATAGGATAAATAAAACATGCCTTTAGCAATTTCTCAACCTCAATCTTGATGGCTGCTGCTTTCTTGGGATTGACTGGACAAAGATTTTGTCAAACAGGCTTGACATCAGGATATGTTTTGATTTCATGTTCAACTATTTTTTGGATCGATACTTGGCATTTCCTCATAAGACCAGGCAAAAATGTTGCGGAATTCTTTGAAAAGATTCATGTAAATTTGAATCTCTTCGGGGGAGCAATCCGCTCCGACAAAGACATTCTCCATGATGCCAAGGTTTAAGGAGATGTTGATGGGTATAGTTTCAGTGATAGTCACCATATTTGCCTCAGCATAAATGTCTCATGTAGCTAAGAGATTAATAGGACATGGTTGATCTCCCATCATGGTAACGATGAATTCTCCTACTTTGATTCGGCTTAACTCTGGGAGAAAGTATGATCAAGGTTAGTTGAAGCTTGTTGGACTACAGAGTACGCTACCTCAGCTAAAGACAAGGGCATGGACATGCCTGAGTGCCCCGTCTCATCCAAAGTGGCTGATGGGGAAGGAAGAATCCAAGGATCCTCAAAGTAAGTCGTGCGGAATGACGAAACTTGAAAAATCTCAACCTTATGGTGATTAGATATAAATTTGATATCGTCGTGAGGAGGTGGGAAATTGAAAGTACCCATCAAGGATGGGCACAAACCAACTCCTATGTTAACGAAACCTGGTTGAGGATTATCAATCATCGAGACCATGGATGCCCCCAAAGCTGGGTTAGGTCTAGAGAAAGACAGTTGATAGATGGTCACTATTCGGCCCTCATGTGAAAACAACAAGACTCGAAAAACTATAGCAACCACAAATTGCATAGAATAAGTCCAATTTTGTCCTAACAAGAGATTATAGTTGAGGGGAGCATCGATTACCTCTACTTCGACACACACGGTTTTCCCTTCTAACTGCACAGGGAAAGAAGGAATGATGCCATGTGGTTGGAATGAATGACCATAGAAAGCAATGAGGAGAGTAGGTGAAGGAGACAAAATAGGCTGGCCGATGGCCTTCCAATATGCTAACGACATAACGCATGTCGAGGCGCCTGCGTCGACTACCGTGTGGAAGATATTGCGAGTAAAAGTTTTCATGGGATGAGCCACTACTATATAAAACACGACATGGTAAGGCAGACGAGGTTTTAAGTCAATTGTATCTAACATGATGATGCCTGGATTACAAGTCTCAGTAGAGCCCAAAGCAGTTAACAAGGCTTTCCTCTGAGCAGGGTAGCTTTGGAGGACCTCCAAAGCAGACATCACACAAGGGGTTTGTGATAAATCCTCCACCACAAAGTAATTTTGGGCAGCCCTTGCGTTTGGGTTGTGAGAATCTTTTTTAAATGCACCCTTTGGAATGTGTGTCATTGTTTCTCCCAACGTCTTCTCAATCTATAGAGGAAGAGATGGGAGCTAAGCTTCTTTACCCTTCTCAGAAGCGCTTGGTTTACTATAGTCGTGCGCTTTAGTTGTTATGAAAGCATCACCCCTAACCATATATATGTTCATAGATGAGGGATTGTTTAGAGGAGGGAAGGTTTCTTAGCTGCCCCCTTCTATTCTTGTAGAGGCTTGAGTTAGATTTTTCCCATGTTGAAAGGGATTAGTCAACATTTCTTGTTGTTGTTGTGTGACAAACTTTTGGGCCTCTGCAAGTCGAGGACAAAGATGGGTTGGGTGGTCTTCCACGCATAAGTTGCATGGATACCTCGCCTTTCGTTTCTCTGTGTTGTCCCCGCCAGCATTATCAGTGGGTTTTTTATCCCCCTTACCCTTCTTTCATTGTTTTTTCTTCCCTTCAGGCTGTTGGGTGGCCTTTGGGTTAGTCAACTACACGGTGTGTACTTCCAACGTTTTGGTAGGGGGAGCAGCCAAAGCAGTAGTTTGGCTGGCTATTGTGTGTTGTATGGATACGTGTTGCAATTGTTTTGTCAATTGCTCAGCGGGCTTGGTTTGTGCTAAACCAACAATACCATTGGCATGTGGTCCAACTCTCTGTCTAGCTTTATCTAGTATCGAACGTGGTGCATATAGTAAGATGGTGTATAATAAACCAGACTAAGAATAGATGAGCTCAATCTGTTGAGCCCTCATGATGGCATATTCTTCAGAGAAAACTCTGGATGTCGCGACATCTTTGGATAACTGTGGGACAAAATACTTAAGGAACCACTCAAGCAGGAATGCTGGTGGGACTGGTACTTTGATTAGACTCTTCCGGCATCTCCACTCTCGGATATGATCAGAGATATGGTCCGTTGTTGTCTATTCGAAATTGGCGAGCAGCTTTGTGCCAACGTCGTATCTCATAGGTAACTGGAAATGGTTAAGGAAGGCCATCACCAGTTTGCCAAAAGAAGAGTATCTTGAGCGATCAAGCTCAATGTACCATTTCGCGGCACTCCCGATAAGAGTACGTTGAAACAATCGCAACTATACAAAGTCATATTTCTATGAGTTAGATGAGCACCAAAGATGAAAGGTAGTCACATGATCACCTAGATCTTCATTAGGCTTGGCCTCAAACTTTGGAATGTCCAAAGGAAACTTCGTCGACATAGGAGGCCAACGTGGATCATGACAAATAGGATCATTTAACAACCTTGTCAAATCTGGCAAGTGTAAAGTCACCAGGAATGGTAGTTTGGGTTGCTGCTGATAACCTAGGAAAAAGGGTCCTGGAGTTTGACTGGCACTAGGTTTCCAGGAAAAATTTGGCTCCTGGCCTGGATTCTGGTAGAAACCATGGCCCTGACTAGTGTAAGGATTTTGCATCTGTGGAGAAATCATCAGCTGATTTCCCAAAAAGGACATAGAGTGTTGGGCATGCATTATATTTTGAGGACTTTGGGAAGGATTACCCCATGTCGGTCCTGTGGGGAGAGTCATAGAAGTCTGTTTGGGGTTCCATTGACTGTTGAAAGAATTACCCCATAACGACATTCCGAAGGAGGGAACGAATCTTTGTCCTGAATCCAAGGTCCTGCTATGTGTTCCCCCTACGCAGGAATAGTACCCTGCGCAGGAGTAGATTGTCCAAAAATGGGGTTTCCCCCATATGGGAAAGAGGCTGACGAGAAAGTGTTGTTACCAAATGTCTCGTTCCAAGAAAATGGTGTCGAACCTATCGACATACTGTGTGCAGGTGTTCCTTGAATCCCTACTCCAAATAAACTAGTGTGTGTAGGCTACTCGGAGGACTGTTGATGCGGACCACCAAGTGAAGGGGATGAAGAAGGGATATGACCTCCTACATAAGGAAAAGCATTGTGCTCGATTACTTGTTTGCGTTGCTCCTTCCAAAGATGACCTGCACTTAAGACAAACAAAAACCATGCATGCATGATACTTCTATACTCAAGGGTTAGAAATCGAACATAAATCAATCAAGCTATAGACAATTCATGATTTGGGACGGGAAAAGCATTATTTTTATTACGTAAAGTGAATCAACTTACAAAAGTTGAGACCGACCACTTCTCCTTGAACCTAATCCTGGGCTCCTCTTCTTCTGTCCTTCAACTGCTTTGCATTAAATCTTCTTTGGGATGAGGAAGGGCTAAAGGGTTGGGACAATGGATTACATAAATGGGCAGAGTTTCTTTGCTATATTTTTTCCTCTTCTAAATGGTACCCCTACCCCTTCTTTTATAGGCAAGAAGGAGCTAGGGTTTTGGACAAACCCTCGGCCATGCATGGCCAAGAGTTTCAGTTAACTGACCGATAGCTTTTTGTTCCATCAACAACTTTCCTCTTTTTTGTGCTTTGTTAGGTACACACGGGCTGTTGTGAGTTAGCCAGCATGTACACGCGTGCGGTAATGGGTTATGGCACGTGGGCCTTGACACAAGAAGATTTTCAAAGAGTTGCTCAGCAGATTTTTGGAAAATAAGGGATATGAGTTGGCCTGATGCTAGGTAAGCATGTGTGGTGCAATTTAGGGTTATAACAGTGGTCCAAGCCACTGAGCAAAAAACGTCGTGGTGTCAGGCAACTTGGGAGCGCCAAGTTGAGTTGGATCCCTGGGCAGACTATGGGCACATGAAAGACTTAGAATATGATTGGGTGGATTGCACGTTGGGTCCACATTGGACATGGAGTGGATTGCAAGGCACCTTTTCCAATATATAAGGAGGAAACCTCCATTGTGCGAAGTCATCCAATAAGAGTTCAATTGATGAGTGCCTGACAAGGGTGGACAAGGAGTTATGAGGCGAAAAGTCTAGGTTTGGGGGCACAGTGAACTACTTGGACGATGTCTACACAAAGGACTTAGACATCTTGGCAAGTGTCTGAGGCACAACAGAGCTAGACTGAGGTTACAGTAAGTGAGGAAGAGGCGCTGCAGGAGGCAGATCCACGGACGCATTGGGGGTTGGATTGTGCAAGTCTTTTGGTCACTAGGGAGACGTGTCATGACTTATTTTTATTTCTACGAAAGAGTCGCAGGGAGAAGGCTGCACCCACCCCCTTGTTGTATCTTCGAAAACACTCTTCATATTAATAATATTAAGGAATCTACCCATAACGGTGTGTTGTGGTCTCTTTATACTTGTTGGATGTTATTTCTCCTTGTGTTGTTGTGAATGTCTAGGTATTGATGAGTATTGGCCAGGTGTCAAAACAGAACCAGGATGCTTTAAGGCCATGGTTGTTCATGTGCCTATTATTAGAGAACTCAGTTGCATATCTAACAAACTGTAGCTCAAGGCATAGTTATCAATGGTCCTTAAGTGAAGAGGCATAGTCCGATTGTAGTAGGGGCATGCTGGTCATGCCCCTACAGCTGAGGCAAGCAGGGATGCACCGCCAAGGGTTTCCCACACTTGCACAATTTCCATCTTGCGATCGAACACAAAAACCTAGAATTCCCCCTCACTAGGACAGTTTCCATCGTGGCTGGACACGAACACCCCGAATTCCCCCACACTTGGATGGTTTCTGTTGCGGTAGGACATGGAAACACTGAATATCCCGCACTTGGACGATTTCCATCATGTCGCGACATGGAAACCCCGGATTCCTTGTACTTGCATGGATTTCATTGTGACCGGACCTGGAAACCATGAATTTTCCCACACTTGCACGGTTTCCATAGCGGTCGAACACAAAGACCCAAAATTTCCACGCACTTGCACCATTTTCATCGTGACAGGGCACGAAAACCCTGAATTTCCCCACACTTGCATAGTTTTCGTCGCGACCAGACATGGAAACCCCGAATTTCCCGTACTTGCACGGTTTCTTTCTTGACGAACTTGAAAACCTTGATTTTTCTGTCACTTTCATGATTTCTTTCATGGCTGGACATGGAAACCCTGGATTTCCCACTCTTGCACGGTTGGTTTCTCGACCGACTCGGAAACCTCAGATTTTTCTGCACGTGCACGATTATTCTTTCTTGACCGACATGGGAACCCTGGATTTTCCCACACTTGCGTGGTTTCCTATCGTGATAAAACACAGAAAAATCAAATTTTTCACGCTCGCACCGGTTCTCTCGCGTCCAGGCCTAGAAACCTCGAATTTCCCACACTTGCACGATTACTATCGTGGACGGACAGGGAAGCCCCAAGTTTCTCACACTTAGCTTGGGCAGCTACCATCGCAGCTGGACATGGAAGCCCAAGGTTTCCCACACTTACGCTTGGTTCTCTTTCGTCACGGTCGAACATGGAAACCCCAGGTTTCCCACGCTTACAATTTTGGGTGGTTTCTGTTGCGGTCGGACATGGAAACCATGGGTTTCCCATGCTTGCTCTTTTGGGCGGGTTTTGTCGTGGTCGAACATGGAAACCCCCCACACATGGGCAGTTTCACTCTCGGCTGACTTGGAAACCCCAATTTTTTTCACTGCTACACAGGTTTTCCATCGCAGTCATACACAGAAACCCCGAATTTCGTCGCAACTATGGAGTTTTTCCATTGTGGTCGTACACGAAAACCCATGATTTCATCACAACTACAGAGGTTTTCCATCGCAGTCGTACACAAAAACTCAGTGCTCCCCACCACACCCAGACGATTTCCCTCGTGGTTGGACATGGAAACCTCATGTTTCCTACACTTGGACGTTTTTTCTCGATGGTCAGGCATGGAAACCCCAAGTTTCCCGTGCTTGCACATTTGGGCGCTTCCCGCCGCGACCGGGCATGGAGACCCCAAGTTTCCTACACTTGCACTTGGGTAGCTTTCGCTGCTGGGTCGACCATGCAAACCCCCCAAGTTTCCCTCCCTTGCACTTGGGCAGGGGCATGGAAGCCGAAAGTTTACCACAATGGCACTTTTTTTGGATGGACGGATGGAAACCCCAATCTCCCCACACTTCGCCATCTAGGCTGCTTCCGTCACCCAACCGGGAGTGGAAACCCCAAGTTTCCCACACTCGCACATGGGCAGTGTCCGTCACCCAGGCAGACGCTGATTCCCTAAACTTGGGCGGCTTCACTCTTGACCAACTCAAAAACCCCGAATTCCCCCACACACTTGGGGGACGGATATGCCCTTGGTCGGCCCGAAAACCCCAAGTTTCCTACCCTCACATGGGGGCATGGAAATTGTAATTTTCCCACGCTGGAACTTTGGGCGGACAGATGGAAACCCCCAGTTCCCCATGCTTCGCAATTCGGGCGGTTTCTATCGCCCGGTCGGGAGTGGAAACCCCAAGTTTCCAACACTCGCACATGGGTAGCGTCCATCGCCTGGCCGGATGTGGAAACCCTCGATTCCCTGCACTTGGGTGGTTTCGCTCTCGACTGGCCCAGAAACCTTGAATTTCTCCACACACTTGGGTGGCGAATTTGCTCTTGATCGGCCTGGAAAACTCAAATTTCCCCACACGCTTGGGCAGTGAATTCGCTCTAGGTCGGCCTGGAAAACCCCAAGTTTTCCAATGCTTACACTTAGGGCCAATTTCCATCCTTGACCAGAGTGGAGAACCCAAATTTTGGCGGTTTCTCCGTTGGTTGAGACTCGAAAACCTCGAAATCCCCACACTTGGGCAGTTTCTGTGCTCTCGGGAACCTCAAAATCCCCACACTTAGGCGGTTTCTCTGCTCGTCAAGACTCGGTAACCCTGAATTCCCTGTACTTGGGTGGTTTCTTTGCTCATCAAGACTCAAAAACCCAGAATTCCACGCACTTGGGTGGTTTCTCCATTCATCGAGACTCGAAAACGCAGAATTCCCTGCACTTGGGCAGTTTCTCCGCTCGTCAAGACTCAGAAACCCAGAATTCCTCACACTTGGGCGGTTTCTCCACTCGTCGAGACTCGAAAACCCAGAATTCCCTACACTTGGGAGGTTTCTCTGCTCATCTAGACTCGAAAACCTAGAATTCCCTGCACTTGGGCGGTTTCTCTGCTCGTCGAGACTCGAAAATCCCGAATTCCCCGCACTTGGGCGGTTTCTCCGCTCGTCGAGACTTGGAAACCTTGAATTCCCCTTACTTGGGTGGTTTCTCTGCTCATCAAGACTTGGAAACTCGGAATTCCCTGCACTTGGGATTTTTCTCCGCTTGTCGAGACTTAGAAACCCAGAATTCCCCGCACTTGGGTGGTTTATCTGCTCGTCGAGACTCGAAAACCCTGAATTCTCCACACTTTGGTGGTTTCTCCGCTCATCGAGACTCAGAAACCCCAAATTCCTTGCACTTGGGTGCTTTCTCCACTCATTGAGACTCAGAAACCCTGAATTCCCCACGCATGACCGGTTTCTCCAATGGTCGAGATTCGAAAACCTTGAATTCCCCGCACTTGGGTGGTTTCTCCCATGGTCGAGACTCAGAAACCCCGAAAACCCCACACTTGGGCGGTTTCTCCCATGGTCAAGACTCAAAAACCTCGAATTCTCCACACTTGTGCGGTTTCTCCCACGGTCGAGACTCGGAAACCCTGAATTCCCTGCACTTGGGTTGGTTTCTCCCATGTCGAGACTCAAAAACCCTGAATTCTCCACACTTGGGTGGTGTCTCCATTGGTCGAGACTTGGAAACCGTGAATTCCCCACACTTGGGTGGTTTCTCCCACAACAGAGATTCAAAAACCCTGAATTCCCCACACTTGAGTGGTTTCTCCCATGGCCAAGACTTTGAAACCCCGAATTCCTCGCACTTGGGCCGGTTTCTCCCGAACGCAAGGTAAACTTGGGGTTTCTAGAATGCAAACTCTTGGGTCAGTTTCTCCCGAACGCAAGACAAACTTGGGGTTTCCCGAATGCAAACCCAAAATTCACCGCAATTGGGTGGTTTCTCCCACGGTCAAGACTAGGAAACCCCGAATTCCCCGCACTTGGGTGGTTTCTCCCACGGTCGAAACCTGGAAACCTCAAATTCCCCGCACTTGGGTCTGTTTCTCCCATGAACGAGACTAGGAAACCCCAAATTCCCCCCACTTGGGCGATTTCTCCCATGGTCGAGACTCAAAACCCCCGAATTCCCCGCACTTGGGCCGGTTTCTCCCATGGACAAGACTTGGAAACCCTGAATTCCCTGCACTTGGGCTAGTTTCTCATGAATGCAAGGAAAACTTAGGGTTTCTCGAATGCAAACCCTTGGGTTAGTTTCTCCCGAACGCAAGGCAAACTTGGGGTTTCCCGAATGCAAACCCCGAATTCCCTGCACTTGGGTAGTTTCTCCCACGTTCAAGACTCGAAAACCCTAAATTCCCCGCACTTGGGTGGTTTCTACGCTCGTCGAGACTTGGAAACCCAGAAGTCCCCGCTCTTGGGTAGTTTCTCCACTCGTCGAGACTTGGAAACCCTGAATTCCTCACACTTGGGTGGTTTCTCTACTCATCGAGACTCGAAAACCCCGAATTCCCCACACTTGGGCCGGTTTCTCCGCTCGTTGAGAGTTGAAAACTGTGAATTCCCCGCACTTGGGTAGTTTCTCCCATGGTCGAGACTCGGAAACCCTGAATTCCCCGCACTTGGGTGGTTTCTCCCACGGTCGAGACTCGGAAACCCCAAATTCCCTGCACTTGGGCCGATTTATTCGCTCGTTGAGACTCGAAAACCCCGAATTCCCCGCACTTGGGCGATTTCTCCCATGGTCGAGACTCAAAAATTCTGAATTCCCCACACTTGGGTGGTTTCTCCCATAGTCGAGACTCAAAAACCTTGAATTTCTTACACTTGGGCAGCTTCTTCGCTCGTTGAGGCTCAAAAACCCCGAATTCCTCACACTTGGGTGGTTTCCCCCATGGTCAAGACTTGGAAACCTCAAATTCCCTGCACTTGCGCGGTTTCTCCACTCGTCAAGACTCGAAAACCCAGAATTCCCCGCTCTTGGGTCATTTTTCCGCTCGTCGGGACTTGGAAACCCTGAATTCCTCGTACTTGGGCAATTTCTCTACTCGTTGAGACTCGGAAACCCCGAATTCCCCGCATTTGGGCGGTTTCTCCCATGGTCGAGACTCGAAAACCCTGAATTCCCCACACTTGGGCTGGTTTTTCTTCTCGTCGAGACTCGAAAACCCCGAATTCCCCACACTTGGGCAGTTTCTCCCACGATCGAGACTCGGAAACCCCGAATTCCCCGCACTTTGGCCAGTTTCTCCCACGGTCGACACTTGAAAACTTTGAATTCCCTGCACTTGTGCCGGTTTCTCCCAAATGCAAGGCAAACTTGGGGTTTCTCGAATGAAAACCCTTGGGTGAGTTTCTCCTGAACGCGAAGCAAACTTGGGGTTTTCCAAATGCAAACCATGAATTCCCCGCACTTGGGCGGTTTCTCCTGCGGTTGAGAATTGGAAACCCCGAATTCCCCACACTTGGGCGGTTTCTCCCACGGTCGAGACTCAGAAACCCCGAATTCCCCTCACTTGGGCNGGTTGAGACTTGGAAACCCCGAATTCCCCACACTTGGACGGTTTCTCCCACGGTCGAGACTCAGAAACCCCGAATTCCCCTCACTTGGGCCGGTTTCTCCCACGGTCGAGACTTGGAAATCCAGAATTCCCCGCACTTGGGCTAGTTTCTCCTAAACGCAAGGCAAACATGGGGTTTTTCGAATGCAAACCCTTGGGTCAATTTCTCCTGAACGCAAGGCAAACTTGGGGTTTCCCGAATGAAAACCCTGAATTCCCTGCACATGGGTGGTTTGTCCCATGGTCGGGACTCGAAAACCCCAAATTCCCCGCACTTGGGCAGTTTCTCCACTCGTCGAGACTAGGAAACCTAGAATTCCCCCCTCTTGGGTGATTTCTCTGCTTGTTGAGACTTGGAAACCCTGAATTCCTTGCACTTGGGTGATTTTTCTACTCGTCGAGACTTAGAAACCCTGAATTGCCCACACTTGGGTCGGTTTCTCCACTTGTCGAGACTCGAAAACCTTGAATTCCCCGCACTTGGGCGGTTTCTCCCACTGTCGAGACTCGGAAATCCTGAATTTCCCCCACTTGGGCCATTTCTACCATGGTCGAGACTCAAAAACCCCGAATTCCCCATACTTGGGTGGTTTCTCCACTCGTTGAGACTTGAAAACCCCAAATTCCCCACACTTGGGTGGTTTCTCCCACTTTTGAGACTCGAAAACCATGAATTCCCCACACTTGGATGGTTTCTTTGCTCGTCGAGACTCAAAAACCCAGAATTCCCTGCTCTTGGGAAGTTTCTCCGCTCGTCGTGACTTGGAAACCTCGAATTCCTCGCACTTGGGCAGTTTCTCTGCTCGTTGAGACTCATAAACCCTGAATTCCCCACACTTGGGCGATTTCTCCCACAGTCGAGACTCGGAAACCCTGAATTCCCCACACTTGGGTGAGTTTCTTCACTCGTCGAGACTCAGAAACCCCGAATTCCCCACACTTGAGTAGTTTCTCCCATGGTCGAGACTCGAAAACCATGAATTCCTCGCACTTGTGTAGTTTCTCCCATGGTCGAGACGTGAAAACCCTGAATTCCCCGCACTTGGGCGGTTTCTCCCATGGTCGAGACTCAGAAACCCCAAATTCCCCGTACTTGGGCCGGTTTCTCCGCTCATCGAGACTCAGAAACCCTGAATTCCATGCACTTGGGCAGTTTCTCCGATGGTCAAGACTCAGAAATCCTGAATTTTCCCCACTTGGGCGGTTTCTCCCACGGTCGAGACTCAGAAACCCCGAATTCCCTGCACTTGGGTGGTTTCTCCACTCATCGAGACTTGGAAACCCCGAATTCCCCACACTTGGGCAGTTTCTCCCATGGTCGAGACTCGAAAACCCCGAATTCCCCGCACTTGTGCAGTTTCTCCCACGGTCGAGACTCGAAAATCATGAATTTCCCGCACTTGGGTGGTTTCTCCCATGGTTGAGACTCATAAACCCTAAATTTCCCACACTTCGGCAGTTTCTCCCAGGGTTGAGACTCAGAAACCCCGAACTCCCCGCACTTGGGTGGTTTCTTCGCTTATCAAGACTAAGAAACCCCGAATTCCCCACACTTGGGCGGTTTCTCCCACGGTCGAGACTTGGAAACCCCAAATTCCCCGTACTTGGGTCAGTTTCTCCCACAGTCGAGACTAGGAAACCTCGAATCCCCCCCACTTGCGTGATTTCTCCCACGGTCGAGACTCACAAACTCTGAATTCCCCACACTTGGGCCTGTTTCTCCCACAGTCGAGACTTGGAAACCTTGAATTCCCTGCACTTGGGCCAATTTCTCCCGAACGCAAGGCAAACTTGGGGTTTCTTGAAAGCAAACCCTTGGGTCAGTTTCTTATGAACGCAAGGAAAACTTGGGGTTTCCCGAATGCAAACCATGAATTCCCCACACTTGGGTTTTTTCTCCCACGGTCGAGACTCGGAAACCTCAAATTCCCCATACTTGGGTGGTTTCTCCCACGGTCAAGACTCGAAAACCTCGAATCCCCCCCACTTGGGCAGTTTCTCCCGTGGTCGAGACTTAGAAACCCTGAATCCCCTGCACTTGGGCGGTTTCTCCCGCTGTCAAGACTCGAAAACCCCAAATTCCCTGTACTTGGGAGGTTTCTCCCACGGTCAAGACTCAGAAACCCCAAATTCCCCGCACTTGGGTGGTTTCTCCCATGGTCGACACTTAGAAACCTCAAATTCCCTGCACTTGGGCGGTTTCTCCCATGGTCGACACTCAGAAACCCCGAATTCCCCGCACTTGGGTGGTTTCTCCCATGGTCGACACTCGAAAACCCCAAATTCCCCACACTTGGGCTGGTTTCTCCCATGGTCAAGACTCAGAAACCCTGAATTCCCCCCACTTGGGCTAGTTTCTCCCGTGGTCGAGACTCGAAAACCCGAATTCCCTGCACTTGGGCAGTTTCTCCCACGGTTGACACTCAAAAACCTTGAATTCCCTGCACTTGGGCAATTTCTCCCATGGTCGACATTCGAAAACCCCAAATTCCCCCCACTTGGGCCAGTTTCTCCCACGGTCGAGACTCAGAAACCCCGAATTACCCCCACTTGGGCCGGTTTCTCCCGAACGGAAGGCAAACTTGGGGTTTCTCGAATGCAAACCCTTGGGTCGGTTTCTCCCGAATGCAAGGAAAACTTGGGGTTTCCCAAATGCAAACCCTTGGGCCGGTTTCTCCCTTGGTCGAGAGGCGGAAACCCTGAAATCCCCACACACGCACAAAACCTTTCATATGTGAAATGAGAGGTGTCGAGATTTAGGATGGTATGAGCATAGGCTCTGAATTGAGGCGACGAAGGGCTGAATATTAGTGGATCGTGGCAGCAAGGCCACTCTACCACTTACAATACCTCGTCATGTATTTAAGTCATCTGCAAAGGATTCTTCTCAACGACCGTTTGAAATTGAACTTCAAAGATGCCCCGACTGAGATGCTTCCCGACCGAGGTTTGCAAGTGACACAGGCCCCTGGGGGTGCCGAAGCGACACCCCTACTGCGGGTCAATATACAGTCGAGGAGTGACAAGCACCTCTTTTAGCGTGGATTCTGACTTAGATGCGTTCAGTAATAATCTGACACATGGTAGCTTCACGCCACTGGCTTTTCAACCAAGCGCGATGACCAATTGTGTGAATCAGCGGTTCCTCTCATACTAAGTTGAATTACTATTGCGACGTGGTTCATCAGTAGGGTAAAACTAACCTGTCTCACAATGGTCTAAACCCAACTCACGTTCCCTATTCGTGGGTGAACAATCCAACACTTGGTGAATTCTGCTTCACAATGATAGGAAGAGCTGACATCGAAGGATAAAAAAGCAACGTCACTATGAACACTTGGCTGACACAAGCGAGTTATCCCCGTGGTAACTTTTCTGACACCTCTAGCTTCAAATTTTGAAAGTCTAAAGGATCGATAGGCCACGCTTTCACGGTTTGTATTCGTACTGAAAATCAAAATCAAATGAGCTTTTACCTTTTTGTTCCACACAAGATTTATGTTCTCATTGAGCTCATCTTAGGACACCTGCGTTATCTTTTAACAGATGTGCCGCCCCAGCCAAAATCCCCACCTTACAATGTCTTCTGCCCAGATCGACCCATTGAAACATGTCTTAAGGCCAAAAACAGGGGCAATGCCCTGTCTCCGCCCCATGGAATAAGTAAAATAATGTTAAAAGTACTGGTATTTCACTTGTGCTGAAAACAACTCCCACTTATTCTACACCTCTCAAGTCATTTCACAAAGTCAGACTAGAGTCAAGCTCAACAGGGTCTTCTTTCCTCGCTGATTCCACCAAGCCCGTTCCCTTGGTTGTGGTTTCGCTAGATAGTAGATAGGGACAATGAGAATCTCGTTAATCCATTCATGCACGTCACTAATTATACGATGAAGCATTTGGCTACCTTAAGAGAGTCATAGTTACTCCCGCCATTTACCCACACTTACTTGAATTTCTTCACTTTGACATTCAGAGCACTGGGTAGAAAGAAAATTGCGTCAGCATCCATAGGGACCATCACAATTCTTTGTTTTAATTAAACAGTAGGCTTCCCCTTGTCCGTACCAGTTCTGAGTCGATTTTTCGCTGCCTAGGGAAATCCCCCACGAGAGGACATTCTACATCCATAGCCTAATCGACACACAACTGCCTACCCTCACCATGATAGCAGCTTGGGAAGACTGCCAACAACCCATGGGTTAAGGACGCAGACCCCTAGGCCCAGCCCTCAGAGCCAATCCTTTTCCCGAAGTTACAGATCCGCTTTGCCGACTTCCCTTACCTACATTGTTCTATTGACCAGAGGTTGTTCACCTTGGAGACCTGATGCGTTTATGAGTACGACCGGGCATGGATGGTACTTGGTCCTCTATATTTTCAAGGGCCACCGAGGGTGCACCGGACATTGCAAGACGTTTGATTCTCTTCCAACTGCTGGACCCTATCTTCGGTTGAGTCGATTTCAGGGTGGGAAAGTTGTTAAAAAGAAAAGATAACTCTTCCCATGGCCCCCAACGATGTCTCCAGATTTCCTAATGTTGTCGTCCACTGCCATGTCCCGGTTCGAGAATATTAACCCGATTCCCTTTCGATTTTCGTGTAGAGTGCACCCTTGATACAGGGCTTCCCCATCTCTTAGGATCGACTAACCCATGTCCAAGTGATGTTCACATGGAACCTTTCCCCACTTCAGTCTTCAAAGTTTTCATTTGAATATTTGCTACTACCACCAAGATCTTCACCGGGGACTGGTCCACCCAGGCTCACGCCCAAGGTTTCTCAACGACCCCCGCGTCCTCCTACTCATCAAAGCCTTACAATTTCTCCGATGGTTGAGTATATGTTGCGTGCTTCAATGCCATCCATTTTCGAATGGAAAGCCCGCCAACCAACAACATGAGTGTGCAGGTGCACAGTGGCCCGCCCCAAGGATGCATGCTTCGTTCCTCGACCGCCACAATGGAAAACCAATAGGAAGTACTCCACCCGTGCTTGTGTCGATGCAACGGCATGTGCTGGTTTTCACCTCGAGTCGAGCGACGGACCAAATTTAGTTGTTCCGCATCTGACCAAGACTGTAACACCATGTTTCCCCCAGATTGTAAATATAACTAGACTGGCCAAGGACTATAGAAAAATCATAAGTATGAACATGTGATGTAAATGGACCTACAGAAAGAGGTCAATGAATGTGAATAACATCTTGAATTTATTACAGGATTGCTGAGAGGGGATGTGCAGAAAAGAGACCATGATGGTGTTGGAAGGAACTTGGAAAGGTGGTGTTAACTTCCACCGAGAATTAAAATACCGTATTTGGACTCCACTGGCCCGGAGAACCAAAAGTGACTCACTGGCCCTGAAATTCAATCCCTCACAGGATGGTGGGCGTAGGGCTTGATGAGGGATGAGATGGTGAACCGCCCATCCATAGAGCCGTCAGGCCTGATCATCGTGAGGGTAATCATGCCACACGCAACCTCGTGAGAGGATAAGGCGTATGGCAGAGATGATTGAAGGGGGATGTGAGGGGAACTCTGGCATGATGCAGGGTGAGTGATAGCAGAGAGGAAGGATTGGAAACTTCGCTCCTGGTCACTGGCAGATAGAGAGACGCAGTCTCGGAGCATCATGGTCTCAGCTCGAGGGTGGCTAGTGGTAAATCCTTTGGGAGTCGATGAGCCTACGATTGGGTGGAAATGAGAACCCCTCTCAGTAGTTGCACCCACTTCTAGTTTTATTTATGATAAGTATTTTATGTATTGCATCTTGAAATTCATACACTGATATATTTATATACTCATGGCATTGTGAGATTGTGAACGATTTTAGTGTAAGAATGTTTGTGAATGTTTTGATAATAATTAATGGACCCATGCTTGTAATAGAGGAATACATGCACGACTTACGTCAATAAAAATGAATCTAATCATGCCCAAGTTGAACTAAGTCAGGTATCTAGTCCGTTCTCGGGAATTTGTTTCCCTTATCTGTATCTAGGAATGGCCCAAAATAGACCTCTTCACGAAGATTCCCTCCTTAGAAAGGTTTACCAAGAACCTGGAAAAAGGGTGTGAATGTGCAAGTCTTAACAACCCTGTGCGAAGAGGAATTACCCTCTTGAAATCTCGAAGTAGCAGCGTAAGGATAAGTATTGATCAATGGATGAGATCTTGTCAGGGAATCTGCGATCATTCACGACCGTTGAATCGAAGGAATGAATGAGGGTGTAAATTTCCTTAACCCTTTTTCCTCTATATTTGTGAATAGAGAGGAAATCTGAATCATAGGACCCCCAACTCCATGAGAACATCTAGACTGTTGGTTTGTCCACGTCCAAAGAGCAGTGGAAAAGGGGGCAACATCTGGACTGATCTGAACCGTCAGATATTATCTAGGGCACTCGACAGTCGTTAGATCTATAGGGAGATAAACTAGGGTTAGCCCTCGTGAATGGGGATCTCGTGAACTCAGAGGTTCATGAGGTAAGAGCCCAAAGTTTGGATTCTCCAAGTCGTGAGTGGTGAAGCCATTAGAGGATCTGAGCCGTCCATCCAAGGAGGACAGGTGGCAGAGATCCAGGGATCTCGTGAACTCAGAGGTTCACGAGGTAAGAGCCCAAAGTTTGGATGCTCCAAGTCGCGAGTGGCGAAGCCACGAGAGGATCTGAGCCATCCATCCGATGAGGACAGGTGGCATAGATCCAGGGATCTCATGAGCTCGGAGGTTCACGGGGTAGGAGTCCAAAAGTTGGACGCTCCAAGTCACGAGTGGCGAAGCCACGAGAGGATCTGAGCCGTCCATCCGAGGAGGAAAGGTGGTAGAGATCGAGAGATCTCACGAACTCATAAGTTCACAGGGTGAGAGCCCAAACATTGGTTACTCCAAGTCGCGAAGACGTGAGGAGCGAGGAAGGAAGGAGAGCCATTGGATCTGGGTCGTAGGAGGATCATTGGATCGGGAACCCTATCGCCTATCGCACACTCGGGGGTTCGAAGCTTGAGTGGAGCTTCTTTCGACATCAAAAGTCGCAAAGTGCCGAGTTTCGAGGTTTGTGTGGATGCGTGGCAGAGCCATAAGGTGGGACCCACGTGGTCGACGGGTGGACATGCGTTGCCTGGAGATAGGAGTCGACGCTCCGTTGAATCCTCATATCTCGGGGGTTCGTGGAATAGGAGGGTGAAAGCTCGACGGTTCAATCGGCGAGGTTGCAAGGTTGTGAGAGGCACTGACATTTAAGCCTAGCCCACGGTTATAGGTGGGGAGGGCGCTAACTAAGAAAGGAGCTATACCCATTTCGTGATCTCGGGCATCGGTGATTCATGAAGAAAATTTGAGGGTCTTTGACTCACGACTCACAAGTTCGTGAGTTGTGAAAGGCGCCTGGTTTGTTTGACCTGTGGTCCTAACCCACGATCACAGGGAGGTGAACATGGGAGAACTAGCCTGCACTAGACCCCTGTAGGGATTCGAGGGTTCTATTCCCCGACGAAGAGCGAAATTTTTTGATTATAGGTAGTGGGTGTGTTACAAAGTGGTATCATAGCATGGTTACAACACTCGGCCTGACTGGGATCATGCACGAGTCACGCATAAACCTCATTCAAAACACTCCTATAAGGAGTAAAACCCTGACTTAACTATCTTCCCCAGGATTAAGAACCTGGAAAATAAAAACCCAACTGTGTGTGCATGTGAAAGAGTTATGAATTTATGCACCATTTATAAAAATGAATTTAACTCTTGACTAATAGTCAACGTTTGTCTTTCATTCAAGTGGACGATCAACCACGGGAACCTACAAATGCAGAGAATGGTGACTCACCAAGAGGTGGGAGAAGGCTCCCACAATAGAGATGAAGAGGCAGACGAAAGAAGAGCAATAGGAACCCCTCCAGGCCTAGCTGATACTGTGAGGAGTCTCATGGTCGAATTGCAAAGATGCAAGGACGATAATGAAAGGATGATGAAAGAACAAGGAAAGCAAACCAAAATTAATGTAGTTCTACTACAGAGATTATCCGACCTACAGGGAAAAATGCAGCATGAACCTGAGATGCAGAATCGTGGTCGTGTCAGTGGCCACACTGAGAGAAGCACATCCAGAAAGGTCCACC
>JZKD02S0187605.1:325688-335987 GCA_000966675.3 Picea glauca
CCACTGGAAAAATGCAAGGCCACAACATTTTTTCCGCACACCTAGGAATAGAGAATGGAATGTCTTTGTGAAACTCTGTTGACATCAACTTGAGCTCCAGGTTCAACAAAGCAGTCCCACCTGACCAAAAATCACACACCCACCACTACCCCCCACCCGGGCTGTGCAAACAATGTTCAACACCAAACAACCTTCCAGTGATGAATGCATGGGACAACATTCAAACGTCTTAGTCCAAAGACGGAGAAATCACTCAAACATAAAACAATCACCACTGGATAAACACAGGGCCGCAACATTTTTTCCGCAAACACAGGAACATAGAGTGGAATGTCTTTCTGAAACTCAATCCACGTCAACTTGAGCTCCAGGTTCAACAAAGCATCCCCACCTAAGGAAACTCTCCACAACGTGCAATGCCGATGGAGTTGCTACCTACATAAGGGTCTCTCGAACCTGACCATCCAACTTCCGCTAGGGGGTCACAAGGAACAATCAAGAGGGACTAGGGTGGCCAGCCCAATGGGTTGATCCACTTTTCATCCATCCCATTGATTATTACCCCTCACAGAATGAGAGACGTACAAGGCACAAGCCACCCTTGCCTCAAGCCAATGACCAACAGAAAATCTCGTCTAGGCGAGGAAGAAGAAAACAAAGACTCAAACAAAGGAAGGGACTTCTCACACCACACCGAGCATCCACCCTATGATAAAGAATGGTGAGGAAAAGCTCCCATGACGTAGCAAGGGATCCCTGCAACATTTTTCCCATCATGGAACAAAAGCCTCGCCCATGCTCTCCATTGGAGAGGAGATGCACAACACAAAACGACAAGCGCCCTCCCCCCTAGCAATGATCGATGAACACCCGCCAACAAATTTGGAGTGTGGAAGGAGGCCAAGGACAACAACTGATGCTTGCACAAGCCAAGCCAGATATGCCATGATACACCCTCTAAAAGTGGTGACACACTACCTCATCCAAACACAGACCGAGCGAGAGGTATGCAAAAACCCATCACGAGCAAAGATTCATCGGTCCCTACTGACAATGATCCTACCGCAAGTTCACCTATAGTAACCTTGTTACAACTTCTCCTTCCTCTAAATGATAAGGTTCAGTGAACTTATCATAACATCATCGGTGGTGAACCACCCTCGTTGACACGATCCAAACACTTCACCGAATCATTCAATCGGTAGGAGCGATGGGCGGTGTGTACAAAGGGCAGGGACGTAGTCAACACGTGTTGATGACATGCACTTACTAGGGATTCCTCGTTGAACACCAATAATTGCAATGGTCTATCCCCATCATGATGCATTTTGAGAATATTTCTTGATCCTCTTGAACCAGGGAGAAACACTCATTGACTGCATTAGTGTAGCGTGGGCGTGGCCCAGAACATCTAAGGGCATCACAGACCTATTATTGCCTCAAAATTCCATGTCCTAAATGGCCATAGTCCCTCTAAGAAGCTGGCCACGAAGGGAAACCTCCGCGTAGCTAGTTAGCAGGTTGAGGTCTCTTTCGTTATCGGAATTAACCAGACAAATCGCTCCACCAACTAAGAATGGCCATGCACCACCACCCATAGAATCGAGAAAGAGCTCTCAATCTGTCAATCCTTACTATGTCTGGACCTGGTAAGTTTTCTCGTGTTGAGTAAAATTAATTCACAGGCTCCACTCCTGATGGTGCCCTTCCATCAATTCCTTTAAGTTTCAGTCTTGTGACCATACTCCCCTTGGAACCCAAACACTCTGATTTCTCAGAAGGTGTTGGCAGAGTCCTTAGAGCAACATCTGTCGATCCTTGGTCGACATCATTTATGTTTGAGACTAGGACGGTATCTAATCATCTTCGAGCCCCCAAATTTTGTTCTTGATTAATGAAAACATCCTTGGAAAATGATTTCACAGTGGTTCGTCTTTCATAAATCTAAGAATTTAACCTCTGACAATGAAATACGAATGCCCCCGACAATCCCTATTAATCATTACTCCGGTCCCAAAGGCCAACATAATAGGACCAAACTCCTATCGCGTTATTCCATGCTAATGTATTCAGAGCATAAGCTTGCTTTGAGCACTCTAATTTTTTCAAAGTAACAACGCCGAAACCATGACCCATCCAATTAAGGCTAGGAGCATGCCGCCGACAAAAGGGATAGAAGGGTAGGTGCACACCGAGTAGGCGGACCGACCTTTATGACCCAAGATCCAAATACAAGCTTTTTAACTGCAACAACTTAAATATACCCTATTGGAGCTGGAATTACCGTGGCTGCTGGCACCAAACTTTCCCTCCAATGGATCCTCGTTAAGGGATTTAGATTGTACTCATTCCAATTACCAAACTCGATGAGCCCAGTATTGTTATTTATTGTCACTACCTCCCCATGTTAGGATTGGGAAATTTGCGTGCATGTTTCCTTCCTTGGATGTGGTAGTCGTTTCTCAGGCTCCCTCTCTAGAATTGAACCCTAATTCTTCGTTACCCATCACCAAGATGGTAGGCCTCTATCCTACCCTCAAAATTTGATAGGGAAGAAATTTGAATGAAGCATCGCCGGCACAAGGGTTGTGCGATCCATCAAGTTATCATGATTCACTAGAGAAGCGGGCAAGCCCGCGCCGGCCTTTTATCTAATAAATGCATCCCTTCCAAAGAGTCGAGACTTGATGCACGTATTAGCATTAGAATTACTATGGTTATCCGAGTAGTAGGGTACCATCAAAGAATCTATAACTGATTTAATGAGCCATCTGCAGTTTCACAGTCTGAATTAGTTCATACTTAGACATGCATGGCTTAATCTTTGAGATAAGCATATGACTACTGGGAGGATCAACTAGGTAACACCCTATCACTTCAAAATGCATCCAAAGACTCTCCATATAGAGCACACTCTGAACACCCATCGAGTCAGGAATATTTCAACAAAAAAATAAAAACCATGTTAGCTTTTATACCTTGCCCTCGAGGGAACGAGCAATAGCAGGACGTGCACAAACAAGACAAGGTTATAATGGATATGCCCTCATGAAGCCTCGAAACGACTGAATCAAAGATGTTAGTAACATTTCTCATCCGAAGCACAAGAGCGATCAAATCTGCAAGCGACGCGATGAGCGTCGATCGTTGCTAACAGAAAAAATCTATTTTGGGCCTAAATCAAGCGAGCGAGTAGTCTGATTTCAATGGTTAGGATGCATCCAAAGGATCAGATCAACGAGTGGTGGGAAATCATGGTTAGTGAAGTTGCAGCAAGGATAGTGCAATGGATAGCGCCCATATCATGTGCAAGAATGAAGGGCAGTCGTTCATTCCAAAGGATGCATGGCGCGAGATCTGGTCACGTCAGCTTTTCGGCAGTCGCGAGTTCAAAGGGTGAAGGTTTTATGTCGTTGTACCTCCTAAAACCCCAAAACCCGGAGTGCCGATAGCACCTAAAATTGGGCCCGCAGTGTCAAGGAGCATTCTTAGCTGTCCATAAAAAATGAACACCTGGCACGCGATTAGGTTCCCCACCTTTTCACCCATCGTGATTTCAAAGCGCAAGAAGTAGCTCCCTCATATCCCTGATGCACGAAGCAATGAGAGCATCCAGGATTTGGGGCCCATAACATCATTGGGTGATTTCAGAGCCATCATATATAGGGGGACATGTGGCGCCTACCCAAGCCATCTCGACGTTTCGCTCATTGCAATTTCAAGAAGTGGGGATCATCCCCTTTCTACTCGCGAACGCCGAAAGCGCCTTTGAAAGTAAACTCAAGGTCACAGCTCATGGTCACTGGGGAAGGAAAAGAGCTGCGCAAAAGGTGCCAAAGGTGTTAGGTTTAAGTCATACAGAGGCATGCCATGACCTTTAGTTGCCATCGGGCCCGACCTCAATCCTGGTCTGCGCCTGGAGTAAATGAAGACAAGAAGGGGTGGTTGAAACCTCTCCTCATTCATTAAATGTGAGGTATGGAGGGTCTGGCTAGTGGTCTGTTCAAGAGGATCTTGTGTACCTGTTTTTCATAGAAGTCATGCCGAGTTCTCGACTAACCGGAGGATGTATGCAACACGCTAGCTCAGTTTTTAATGGCTCAGCTACTCCCCTCACAGGAGCCATACGCAGTTAAAGTGGCATTTGAAGGAGGATATTAGTATGAGTTTGACTGAAGGGACACCAAGCCTTGGGTGATTGGGCACGCCTCTGTTAGATAATTTTCTCTGAGTATATAAACTCATTCTTTGTATTTTATAAAGGATCGATGGTTGAGAAAGGCTCCCGATTGTAAAAACTCTAACAAAGTACTAGTTATTCTGGTTGTGTATTAACATCTAAGACTTCTTTCCTTATGAATTTCAACTTCTTTCCACTTCTTTGTTCATATTGTATTAGAAAATCTCAGAATTGGAGGATCCATTCGAGTTGTGACTATTATAGGATGATGTAGGTTGGATCACTGTAGTAGTCGCATTGTTTCTAATAGGCCTCTATGTTTTTCTTAATGCTGAATGACTTGGAATTGGAGGATCCAGTCAAGCCACCCCTTCAGTTACCCAAAACTCTGAACCAAGAGGATCTTGCATTTAGAGTTTTTCTTCAGCAAACTACTGAAATACGCGTTGTCCAAGGTATTTTTTCTCACTCCTCTCACCAAGTCTTCCACCTGTCCATTTTACAATCATCTACTGAATAAAGTTAGATCAAGACCTCCTTCGTTCTTTACATACCAGACCTGGTCCCCAAGCTAGAGTGATTCCATCCTGAGTCTCTACCCATTTGATCACCCATTAAAACAATCGTGACATAAAACTGATGGGAGTTGGGCCCTGCTCCTACAAGCAATCCAGGAGTGACTTTTGACGCTAACATTTATGGCGCCGTTGCCGGGGACGAAGTTGAAAATTTTTCCCCAGGATTGAACGACATTGAGACTCTGATTTTGAAGGTCCATCAAGTATCAGAGCCTTTAAAGATTGCTACTGTGCACCTGGTGACTCCATTGTGATGACTCCATTGGAGATGAACCTGCCATGGTAATTGTGGCTTTCAGAGGTAGACACACACGGTCTCACCCACAGCTGGCGCTAGCTACACCTAAAACTGATCCAGAGGTGGTTCTCAGAAAAGGAAAGGCCCCTGAAGAAGAAGCTTCCACCACCGAACTAGGTAATCTTCCATCTCCTTTTGTTGGAACTCCATTTTCTCCTCCCCAGTTTCTTAATAGACCTCCTTTAGAGGTTTCCCATTTCCTGAATTTTGGGAGCGTTCTTGCTGAGTTTTCCCCTCCTGGTCTGGGATTGGAGGGAGAAATACTTGTCACTCTCATCTCCTCTGAAGTTGTACCTTGGCGTAGACCCAGGACTACAGAAGATTTCCCCACTTCTCCTCCTGTTACTATTACCACTCCTACACTAAGAGGAGCATCTACTGAATTGAGCCCGTTAGCTTTCTCCTTAAATCCCCTTTTGTTTCCTGTTCCACTTCAAGACTCATTCCTAGTAGCCCCTGCACGAACTCCTTCTCCTCCAATTTCTCATCCACCTAGTATTCCTATGGTTGGTGCTAATCCCCCTCTAAATAGAATGGACGCCATGGTCACTACCAGATATGCCCCCTTAATCCTACCCCATCCTATGAATCCTCTCCCTGCTGGAGATTACTTGAAATACATGCCCAAATTCACTAGGGAAGGGGATGTAACTGCTGAAGAGAATATAGCTACTTTCTACAGTTATGCAGACAACCTGAACATTGAAAATGAATATGTCTGGATGAGAGTCTTTGTCCAGATCTTGGATGGTGAGGTGAGGAAGTGGTTTAGAGGATTAGCCCTCGGATCTATTTCTGGGATCGAAGCTCTGGATAGTGCTTTCCTGAGGCAGTGGGGCGATAGGAAGGATTTCATGTATTACATGACGAAGTTTGGGTATTTGAAGAAAATGGAAAGAGAGTCTGTCTTCGACTTCTCCAAAAGATTCAATAAGATGTACAACAAAATCCTTGCCGAAATAAAACCCTCAGAAGCCTCGGCCAAAATTTCTTATGCTAGTGCATCTGGTCCTGATTTTTGTCTTTTATTAAGAGAAATAAGAGCCACCTCATTAGCTCAAATGCAAGATGTATCCATAGAGGTAGAATCAAATGTGTTAGCAGTTGATAGACTGAGGAACAAGGCCGATGCAGACGGAAGGAAGGGAAGGTCGGAAGCCTCAACTTCTGGCCCATCGGTGCCCCACCCTCAAGTGGATGAACTGACCAAGATGGTGAAGTCTCTATCTGCAGAGATGGAGAGAATGAAGGTGGAGGGGAGGCAAGCATACAAGGGCCCTCAAAACACCGAAAATAAAGGAGGTTTTAGGAGGCCCAACAATATTAATTTCCCGACTGTGCATAGGGAGAGGGGAAGAGACAGAGAGGATCAGAAAATTCAGGCCCCTTTCCAAAACAATTTTTTGGCCGAAAGGAAAGAAGGGGAAACAAACGAGCTTGATCCTGAAATTCATTTCTTCGGAGACACTCCTCCTTTTCCTCATTGTTGTAGGAAAATATGCCTGCGGACAAGTAGATCGACCTTTAGAGCTTGACCTTAACCCTAGACAGAAAAATGCTTAACATGGACACTGACTTCCTTTCAAATCTATCTAAGCCTAATGTATGAGAAGGGAGAATAACAGAAGTACCTTTTAATTGACGTTTGTCCCTGCACGCTCCGAGTTGCGCTCCAATCCTTTTGCTCCTCGCTGAGGTGTGTGGACAAAACAAGATACGACCACTTCCTACTCTATTGACATTAGCTTGAAAACAGATCTATCAATAAATGATAAGTTCATGTGGTATCAGACACAAACTAGAAAGAAACAGGCCAAGCGTGTCATATTAATGAGAATGACGACAGCAGTGCTTACAATCGTAGATGCGAATGCGACAGCTTCGTCAAGTCCTCTTCGTCGAACCCTTGCCTGAAAGATCCACAACCCGGATAACAACAGCTTCACTGATCACTTCTCTTTGGCTGACTGTCAATTTCCTCCAAGATCATAAGTTTCATATGTTCAGTTCTTCCCCCCACCACTTATGAGATCATAAGTTTGGTGTAATTCTGCATTTTCCATTTACCTTTCATCATTAGAAAGCTTGTTTATATAGATTGGGAAAGGCTTAACCTCTTGAGTTATGTTTAGAACCAGTTAGGAATCATCTCCTTGGATCAGGGATCTTTGATGAAACCAAGAATTCAAGCACAACTGCCTTCTAATCTCGAATGTTCTCCTCCTCATTCGACTCAACGGGCTAACAATTGACCTAGAATAGGGAGCGCTCCCCCAAAAGGGGTATCAGAGCGTTATAGCACTCCTGATGTGCCTTGGTAAAGTGCCAGCGCTCTTAAGGTGAGCAGCACTTCTCCAGAAGGGATGAAAGGCGTTATAACGCTTCTGAACCATGGTAGAGGAGCGCCAGCGCTTCTCCAGCTATATTAGAGGAGCGTTCCCCTTCCAAACCACTATTTCAGGGCTTCTTTCAGGTGTTAAGAGTTATGTGATTCCATTGGATCAGTTCTTGACCTTCAAGTCAGTCATATGAGGTGTCATAAGTGCCTCCTTAGTGTCGTTATCACAGCATCATGTCTGAACATTGTTTGCAACACGAATAATCAACTTGCGACACTTGCGAAAGTTGTAGGGAAGATGCAACACTTGCAACGACTGATAGGGACAATGCGACACTTATCCATCTGAGCAATTTTGACGTGTAACAGAATGCAAGTGTAGACGTAGCAGGATAGGACTACGGATAGAGTAGATGCGATTGAGTTGATAAACCACGAGTTGGGAGTCTAAGTAGACAATGATACGAGAAATATCGAGGGAGGAGGATTGGGTTAACAGTCCAATGACAGTGTGATATTCTGCCATATTGTTGGTCGCTGGTCCTAAACAGATGCCTCCTGAACTCACCACCTCATCAAATTGATAAATAACCCATGCCGCCAAATCAATGTTCCGGGTATGTCGGTTGGCGCCATCCGCGAACCCAGAAAAGATAGGAAAGGTAGACGTCATTTGCTCATGAAAACACAGGCACAGTCATGAGTGGCAACGGTAAAGACTCGAGCACACGAAAGAAAAGGCACACCAAACTTAAATACAATAATGTACAAAGTACATACGCTAGGTGATCTAGGCATAGTACTTTTTAAGGTAAAGCCTGTTTCGAGTCTCTCATAAGGAAATTCCATCATGATCTACTAGTTCGTAAGCACCTCTGTGTAAAACATGCTTCACGATGTAAGGACCGTGCCACATAGGTTCTAACTTTCCTGTTCCCAATTTATCGTGTGCTTGGTCATAAACGAGGATTAAGTCTCCTTCTGCAAAGGCTCAAGGTTGGAAAGATTTGTCATATTGACTCATGATCCATTTCTGATGTGCCTCATTAACGAGAGCAACATCACGACGTGTTTCGTCCAGCTTGGATAGGTACAAGAATCGTTCTTCTTCCGCAGAAGTATGGGGCATGAGTTCTACTTTCAATTTGAGTGACGGAATTTCGCACTCGATTGGTAAGACGGCTTCAATGCCATAGACCAACTGGAACAGAGTGAATCCAATTGAGGTTTTCACAGACGTGCGATAGGCCCAGAGAGTGGAAAACAATTGTAAATGCCACGATGTCTTGTTTTCCCCTACCATGCGTTGGATCACGATTTTTAGGACTTTGTTGATAGCTTCAACTTGTCCATTCGCTTGGGGATAGTAAGGGGATGAATTTTCATGGCGAAAACCCAATTTGACGTGTAATTCGCTCATCATCTGGTTTTTGAAATGTGCACCATGGTCGGTGACAATGGCATGTGGTACGCCAAAACGAGTAATGATGTGGTTGAAGAGGAATAGAGCTGCGGTACGACCATCGTTCAGGAAGGTAGGCATAGCCTCAGCCCATTTTGTGAAATAATTGACGGCGACGATGATGTAACCGTGCCCCCCGGCTGAGGTAGGCTTACATTGCATGAAATCGATACCCCATTTGGAAAAGGGGCTGATGGAAATAATGGGATGCAGCACAGTAGGGTGGGTGCGTGCCTTCTTGTTGAAGATTTGGTAGGGTGGGCATTTTTTGACGGCCTCAATGCAATCTTTGAAAATCGAGGGCCAAAAGTAGCCGGCACGTAGGATTTTTTGGGCTGTGGCCATCCCGGAAAGGTGATCGCCAGAAACGCCAAGGTGACAATCGTTCAGAACGCGTTCAGCCTCTTCATGGATCAGACATCGCCGAAGAATGGTGTCAATACCATGGCGGTACAAAGTGTCACCGAGGATGAGGTAACGGCGAGAGTGGTGACGTATGCGTCGACGCTCTTCTCGAGAGATGTTGGGATGAAAATGTTGGGTTTGAAGGTAAAGGAGAATGTCTCCATACCAAGGTTCAGAGGTGCTAATGAGGAAGAGAGACTCATCAGGAAGAGAATCTTGAGGTTCAATGTTTTCATCAGCACAAGGGAGAGCACAGATGAGCTCAGCAAACACCAGGGATTTTTTGGCTTTAGACTTTGTAAACTCGAGATCGAATTATTGAAGAATAACGATCCATTTTGAATATTTTCCCCCAAGTACTTGACGCGTCAAGACATGGTACATGGGGTTAGAGTCTGCGATTACCGTGGTGGTGCATAATAGGATGTAGTGGTGGAATCGTTGGACAGCGATGACAGCTGCCATAGCCAGTTTCTCGACATGTGAATACCTGAGTTTGGGTCCGGATAAACTCTTGCTCAGATAATAAATCACATGTTCTTTGTCGTTAGCGTCTTCTTGGACCAACACCATCGCAATGGTGGAAGTAGAAGCGGCCAAGTAAAGGATATAATCCTTGGTATATTCGGGAGGATGTAACAAAGGAGCGTGGGTCAAAGCATTCTTGAGAGCGTCGAATGAACATTGGTCAGTGTCGTCCCAGATGAAAGGGACGTTCTTTTGCAGTAACCCCATAAATCCTTTAGTGATCTCGGCGTAATTGTAGATGAAACGGCAGAGGAAGTTTGCTTTGCCTTGCAAACTTTGAAGTTGGGTTAAGTTGGTGGGTGGGGGTAAGGCTAGAATGGCCTTGATCTTCAAAGGATCCACCCTGATCCCATCTTTGGAGACGATGAAACCGAGGAGTCGGCCGGATTCGACAACGAAGATGCATTTATGTGGGTTCAGGCGAATACGATAAAAATGACATCGAAGAAAAATTGCCCGCAAGTGACCGATATGGTCGGGTCGATTGGATGAATGGGCGGGTAAGTCATC
>JZKD02S0187639.1:0-22680 GCA_000966675.3 Picea glauca
TAGTTACATTATTTCAACACAGTTCCACCAGGAGATGTTGTGGTTCCCATGCACTCTACGAAGAGCACATGTCCCCAAGTAGGAGCCAGATGTTATCCCCATTTTGTGGGATATATAAGGAGGTCATGTATAGAGGCCCTTAGGTTGCAGATATGGATTGTCGAGAGACTACATGACCAGCAGTGTCCACTTGCACATACAGAATCTCGCTCTGTCACCACATTTGATCCATCATCAATGCATCCACCACATCAACTAGCTTCTGGAAGGTAGAATGGTCTTGCTCCATGCGGTACAAGTCAGGGATTGTGGTAGGTAATCACCCTAATATTTAAGGCATTTGAACATGTTGTATTTAAGCTTCTTTTGATTATAGAACGCTTGCTTGGACATTATGCCTTTGACCTTGTTTCACCTTGGTGAGTGTCATAGATTTCTTAGTAAGTGGCCAACCTTTGAGGAAGGTTTGTGACTGGGGATCCCTTGAGGGGTTATCGTACCATTCCCGACCATGCTTACCACTTTCTCCTCATTACTCATCATATTGTCCTCTTCTAAGTATTTTGACTTTAGTGACCCAAGAAGAGTATGAACCTTATTTTATGGGAAGAAGGGGTTGAAGGCCCAGAGAGATTGTTGTTGGATAAAAAGATAAAAGCATAGATATTAACCTTCCAAATGCTTCACCCAGGGATCCCGAGAAATCAATGAAACACTTCTCTGTAAGAAAAGGGGGACCCACAAGAATAATAATGAATGCTTAGGGGGTTAGTTGGAGTATAGGAGGTTTCATCATGAGCCGACATATCATGATCATAGGTATTTAGTGGAATGACATTACCATCATCTGGTCACCAAGCCGAGGTAATGGATCTCAATTACGCAACTGCGAGAAAGGGGGTCTCATCACAAGCCAACCTTCTCATTTCCGCAAGGTATTTGTGAGTGACACTCTCATTATCTAGACACCACACCAGGATAGTGGCCTTCAAATCGTTCCTTAAAACATGAAAGAAGCAAAGAATGGCAAGATGGGCTTGGAAAAATGCATTGCAAACGAAGGTGCCACACACCCTCTACAAAGGCACCCATGAATGAGATAATTCGAGCCCTTGTATGTCATGAAAATCAACGACCTATGAAGTCTAAACCCCTTCCACCTCATCATCCATTTCATGACCTTGAAATGCCATTCTTGGGAGCATCCCTTACTTGAGGGATTTGGTTTACACAATATGACTCCTATGACACCCCTCCCATACTTAAACTTGGTCAATTGTATAGGGTTTTAAGCATTTGTTTAATTTGATGAGGTAGTTTTGATACAAATGTTTAGGTTCCTTTCTTATTAGACGTGGTTTACACTTGTCATGGTATCTTTGAATTGAGATCTTTGGAGGGCGTACCCTTTTGTTTTTGCAAGACCTTGTTTGTGGACAAGTTTGGAGGAGCAAGCCTAGTTTGGGCTTCCATGGTGCTTCAAGCCCACATGTTGGATGCCAAGGGCCCACATGCTAGATGACAGAGACATGCCTTTGGAAGCCTAGAAGACAACATGGATGACATGACCTAGCCCTCACATGCTAGACATTTTTCCTAGGAGAAGCAAAATGTCACTCTTGGAGGCTTGACGTCACCTAGAGGGCTAGGGTTTGGTGGTGATGGTGTTGTTTGATGACATATGGAACATTTTGAAGGAAGAAGAATTGAAGACCATCAGGAGAGGATTTGCATGAGTGACAGGGTGGCCTTTGGAGGCCTAGCCATGCATCTACTACCCCAACAACTTCAAAGTACCAAAATGTCCCCTAAAGGGGTAACGTCACCTTATTCTAGGGTTTCTTTTGTGTAAAAGTGAATTTTAAAGATGAATTGTTTAATATTGTTTTGTTGCAAGGGGTAAGATAAGGGTTGTGGACCCCTTATATTATGTTTTACCCTTGCTAAGTGGACAAACTATGTGATAGAAATTTTGTATAAATATAGATAATGGAATCTCATTTTAAATGATAACGCTCCCATTGTGAAGAGCCAAGGACTGGAATTTTTTCTACCTTGAAGCTTTTTGTTCTCTTGTGCTATGGTGTGGTGTTTTCTTTGGTTATGTAGTACATGATGATGATGCGCTAGTTCTTGGAGGTCGTTTTCTAGCTATTGTGGTGGTTTATCTTGGCATGTTATGGTTATCTTGTTGCTATGATTGGTAATACATTTTACTTATTTCTATCATTTGTAATTCAAGCTCAAGGTTGATTGTTGCTAAGGATAGGTAGGGAGTATAAGTGCATACACCCTTACTTTAGCTCCACCATAATTTTAAGCATAGAATTATTGTTTGCAAGGGTTTGCTAAGGAAGTATAAGGATATATACCCCTTAGTTTTAAACCCTAGCTAGGTTACTTTCCTTGGGGAATAAGAGGATTTATACCCCCAAGGAGGTAGTATCTCTAGCTCTTTAATTTTGACCCCATTAACACATTAATCAAAGGCACTAGTCGTTGCATTGGAGAAATAAAACATTGCATTGGTAAATGTGAAAAGTTGATGTTTTGAAGTTCTCTCTCTTGGATATTTTTCCTTGAGCCCTAGGTTATCTTTCCTCATTGAGGCGTCCCCTTTCACCCACTAAAACTTGTTTATGCAATAAAAATAACCTACAACCATTAGGGCTACAAAAATCTAACCCTGTAACCCTAGATAACTCCTAAACTAACCCTAGGAATTGGCTATAACTTTGCCCTAACAAACTACTAACCTTATTGCACTTTTTGAGCTAGTTTGAGGTGATTTTCATTGGATGAATTTTGTGTTATAAGAATTGGTTTTCTACAGCCATAAGGCTCATAAATATCATTGCAGTAAGGTTTTTGTGACAACCTTGCTTTTATGCTAAAGTATTTATCTTTCATTCTTGAGTTAAACTAGTCTTTACTAGCTTATCTCTTGCTTGCTTAACTAGACTTTTAACACTTATTTTGGAGCTTTTATTATCTTTTATATGATGATATATATCACTGATTGTTGTTGCAATTAGGGACAACAAGATTAACTTTATTTTCCACCTAACATATTGCATCATATACTTGGTTTTCCTTGTGTCTCGGGAAGGTATTCACTCTTTGCAAGTTACTCAAAGCATTGACAACCTTAAGAAACCCTCTAGACTCATTTCCAAGTTCCCTTCTCCATCTAGAAACTTGAACTTTAGGGGCATCCATCCATACATCTATTTTTTTGTCTCAATCCCCCCTAGGGCTACCGAGATTCCCCCCTTGAGGTGACTACCTCACCTCTAAAGTGACAGGAACACCTGCCTAAGGTCACAGTGGGTAGGTGCTCTCTCTAAGTTGTCGCCAATTGTTGGTTGGGTCGGGATTTTCCCAACCTACAACTAGTGCGATAACAGTTCCAAAAACTAGTGATGAGTAAGGTAACTACTAAAGGTGAAGGTAACAAGAATAGTGATTCAAGGATCTATGCGTGAAGAGGTTGTTTGAGTTTATGCCACAACTTTGTGGTAGGGAAGGGGGGAATTTGTTGTGCACCTATGAATTTTGAAGAGGGTTTTGGTTATATTAAATTGAATTTTGGGTCGGAGTCCATGTTAAGGATTCAAGTTGCAAGAGTGGGTGGCGTTGAAAGTGAGTATATGAAAGTCAACCATGTATACATTGCAGAGTCCCCTATTATAGTGTATTAGAGTTTTAGGTTGTGTTTTTTTTTCCGTTCAGTCAAAAGAGTTCGGTGATAATAGAACGAAAATAGGGTGAATAGTGAAATTGATGGGACAACACAATGTCAAATGGTTGAGTATTAAAGTTCAAGGTTTTGGGAAAAGGGAAAATTTAAATTCAGAATCTTTTGGGAGGTATGGGGAATAACAATGCTACCTACCAATACTAAATTCATTTTTGGTTTTATAAATGAGGGACTTAACCATTTTTTCTCACAATGTTGCTTGAGGGAGTCCAAAACTAGCGTAGTTGATACAAAAGAAGACTAAACCATTCACAATTTCGATTGTCCATTACTAAAGTATACCAACACCAATAGAGGTTCCAAAAACCAATGATTAGTAAGGTAACTACTAAAGGCAAAGGAAACATGACAAATGATTCAAGAGTCCATGCTAAAGAGGTTGTTGGTGAAGTGGTAGAAGTGGTCGCAGCATGGTACTTGATGCCGCAATTCGCATCGAAATTAATCATGAGATAGAGATGTATTGAAATGGTACCAGACTATTTGGATTTGAATATGTTGTTGCTTCAAGGACCATTTTGATGCCACGTAAGTCATTAGAATTTAGAAGATAGTTCAACTTAGAACTTTATATTTTAAAAATTCAATTATGTGTTTTAAAATCTATTTTAAAGTTTAATTATGTTGTCTTTATGCTCTCTTTCTTTCTTGTTTGTTGTATATGTTTGATGGCGAAACTATGGTCCAATGGAACCAAATTTACAAATACTTTTCATCTAATCCTAGGTCAAACCCGTAGCTCTTTGGGATGTGAATGCAATTGGAGTGTGTTTGAAAAAATACACTCAAAGAAACACACCAAGTTAGAACTTGGAACTTAAACAGAGCAGTTACATTTATTGTAACTTATGAGTCTGACCCTCTAATATATTATGACCCTCTTACAGGTTGGAGTTCTCACGTCTCAATGACTTTGTATATGTCCATTACAATCTCCGACTATGGTTGAGGAAAATGAATAGAACACCATATGTGAATGCCATTTCTTTGGATAATATTGATGTATTTTCTAAGTGGAGGGTGGAGGTTGAGATGCCTATCATGGAGGAGGCACCTGCGTGGTTAGAGGAGGAACCTGAAAAACAACAGGACCTAGAGGAGCAACAGGGGGAGGGGTGTTGACGCCTAAAAAGAACAACATGAGATCCCATCCTGCAAATAAGTTGCAATGCATTTATACGTACATATTATTAATACTAAATTGGTGGGACCCCTGTAGAACAGTATTAAAAGAAAATGACTCCTCTTGTTAAGATGTCAAAGCTTCGCTTATTATTGCATTACAAGAATAATTACACAATTGGGAACAAAAGAAAAACTCTTGTTCCAATTGCAATTTATGGAGGATTGGTTTATGAATTGATTTGAAAAGAAATGTTTATGTTATTAGACATTTTTGCCCTTGCTACATCTAGACTATAATACTAAGTGTGAATTATACCCAAATTTATGTTTGGACAATGGGTCATCATATGGTATGGAATTTCTTTGGCATATTGTAGATGGTGTAGATCCTTGTGGTGGTCTTGGACCTAATCTTTTTTATATTAGAGGTCTGTATAGTTACTTTTCCAAAACATTGGATATAGGTGTAAAGTGTTTTTTTTTGTAAATAAAAGAGGGACAATATATTCCTTGAAAAAAATAAAAAAAGTACAGTGATCTTTGATTGCCACATCAGGGAAACCAGAACAAGTGGCTTGCAGAAACATTTGAAAATCATAACATTTTTTTCCAGAGTTCAACTTGCCATTTGTCATATTTGTTACAAAAGACGTGTATGCCATGCACTAAAGAACATGTCCACCATGGTTTTTTTTATAGATCATAAAACTTAACAAAACAGAAAAAAAGTCGAATCCTGAAATGTTAGTTGAGAGAGAAGCTAGAAATTTGGCAAACCCGGGCGTCCATCGGTGTTGTAGATAAAGACGAACTTTTTTCTACAGGTCGGGCAACGAGTTTTCTCCGGGACATCTGAAAAGGAATCGAACAGGAGGCCCATGCATCGACTGATTGTCGATTGCTTCTGAGTTATATCCTCCAGACTTTGTCACATATCAAATATTAGTTGCAAGTGGTCATTCGAAAAGCGATGGGGATTTGGCATAGAATGCTCAATTTTCCCATCCGCTTCCACGGGAGGAGTTGTATCCATGTCGAAATCTGCCAATGGAATGTCTTCCTCGTCCATTTCTGGGCTAGAGTTTTTGGCAATCCATTCTGCCAGCCACCTGGGGGGAATTTCTTCCTCCACCAAGCAACTTCCTTGCTCCATAGGTCGGCCTTGGGGTCTGGTGATGAAGCTAGACTTGTGCAGGGCTTCCAGGGGATGTTGCGCAAGAGGAGGAATTTCTTCTTCCATCTATCAGATTCTCGTGTCATGCATATTTTTAGAAGCAGGTGGAGGCAAGTTATGGGAATGAGGGAAGTAAGGGGGCATCTTGGTCCAATTTTGGCCTCTTCCAGGGGAGATAATCATAGGAGGGGGCTACGAAGGGTCAGGGCAGTTGAGCCTCACGACGAAACTATAATACAACGGCCCCCTTTTGGGTTTGACACACTCTTTGGGCATGATTGAAGCATAACAACAAATATGTGGCAACAAAGGCAATGACCAGGCTAGAGGAGTCGCGCTGGTGAAAAGGAGGCTGAGAAAGGTGACCAATAGAGGTAAGGAGGTGATGGGAGAAGGTCCACCGCAGGAATACATAGGAGACAGAGAGAACCAGAGAAACAACTGAACTTGGTAAATGACATAATGTCGAGGAGCTCTTACTTTCATAGTGGTCGATTGAATGTTAGTGGGGGATGCCATGAAACCAAAGTGACATTAGCCCGAGGACAAGTACCCGCTTCAGAACTCCAAAGATGGTTTGCATGCATAGCCATTAAGTTCCCAGAGGTAGAGCAACGCACTACCATAAGTGCAATGTTAAGGCCCGTCATACAAATGGCATGGGGATGAGGGCAACGGCTGGGGGTAATAACTCCCCTAGCTGCCAGCGTGCCACCTTTCTCTCTTTGACCAGATGTCAGGCCATCCAGGGATATATGTGTAAAGTGTTGATGGAAGTTATCGCACTTCATTATGTTATGGTTGATGACATTTAATAATGGGATATGGGAAGCGACGTGCATTTATTGCATGTCGTTCTTACCCTATCTCGAGGACGCCACCTTCACTATGTTTTGGTATTTGTTGTGGGTGCTCTCGTAAATAGAAACTCCACCATTTTTCGGCCTTGAAGGAGTTGTGTCTTGTGGTTTCTTTAGCTCTACTCTTACATGTATGAAGCTTTTATCTCTTCATTCATTAAATTGAAACTCTGCTCGAGTTAAAATCATTTTGTTGGCTCTAGGACTTTGCATGTGAAATGTATTTGTTTTCCAAAGTTTATAGAATTTCGATTTGGGGATTTCCTTGTTTTTCCTTTTGGGCATTGGAGCAATTCAACCAGAACTATAGCTCGACTATGTGTTTGGTTTAGGGTATGAATTATGTTGTGCCCGGAGAAAATGTCGTATTTATACTGTTGATACAAATTCTATGGTGTATTGTTTGCATTCTAGTTGTGCAAAATGTGATGTATTTGTTTTCTTGTTAGTATTCAATTGATCTGAACCTGAATTATTGTTTGGCGCTCTACTCTTGTTGGATTGTTTGGATTGGTTACGTTTGGAACAAACATTGACAATTGAACTGTTGGAAAAGGTTTATACAACAATTAAATTCGTGTTTGCTCGGATTCTATGACTAATTTCTAAAGTGTTCTCCTTTTCTGTAAAAGAAAAGGGCAATGAAGGGTTCTTATATTACCCTAGCCAGACCCAGACCTTGGAAAATTTGTATGCGGTAAATGTTGTTACCTTGGAATTTTGCCAAGAAACATTTTGAAGGAATTATTATCGTTGTGCTCATGGGTGCACTACAAATCTCACACCTACTATGTTTTGTTTCAAGCCTTGTTTCCCATTGATTCGAACATGTAAATAAATTGAAGTCTTGTTTCTTATAATCATAACATTGATTCGAAAACTCAAAAACATGGGCTCGTTGTGTTATTTATCCACCAGTAATTCAGTTAACTTCTGAAGTTGATACGAGTTGTTGATTATTAATCCCACACTGGGGTTTTTGAGCCACTTTGTTTTCGTTGCCAATGATTTGAGGTTATAGTGAAATTTTTTATACACCGTCAAAAGGTCCTTGCGATTGCTTTCAGCCATTCATGTCAATTTAAGATATTTTAGTTATGATTATTGTCAAGACAAAATGTCGGGTTATTGGTATCCTACATATCGTTTTACCATTTTAAAAGAACATCTATGGTTTGGGGGAAAAAGAAAAGGAAGACTACGAAAGTTGACAGTTCTAGAATTTTCCTCAAATTTGATATTAAATTGTTTGAAGGTTGCAGTTAATGGATGTTGTATGATGAAGTGTTATAAAATAAATGGTTGTGGCTCGAATGAGTTTTAGTTAAGGGGATTCTTTTTATTCAAAATGGTTTGGTGAATAAGGGTAAAATAGTTCCAATAAAGAATATTATTATGAAATATAGAATTAATGAATGATATTTTATTTAATGGAACAATAACCATCTTACTCCTGTCCATTATATCACTTTTTCGTTCATTATATGCCCATCATTCTCGCAATAATATTTAATTCACTTCCCTGTTCTGTTATTATAAATTCATTCAAAGGATTTGAATGATGATTTGGGTGAAAGTTTTAATATGAAGGCATTTTTTTATAAAGGAAAGGCTCACCATTTTGCTTAAACAGTTTTCATTTGTTCTTTCCCGTCATGATATCATTTTTCATTCATTACAAAGCCCCCCATCTTCCCAATAACCCTATAATTCCTTGTTCATTTGCAATTAATTATTAAATTAAGTATTTGATGGATTGTATCAATGGATGGATTGCATATGCTTTTGTTGTGAATACTAGAGCCAACATCTCGATTTTATTTAGGTAGAGTATTAGTGAATGGATTGTTAAAAGTTTTTGTATTATGATTGAAATATTGCTTCAGGATGAATTTTTTTAGCAGGGGCAGCAATGGCAGAGGTGTAAACATAGGTAGAGGAAACAATTGGCAAAGAGGCCATAGAAGGCCACGATTCTCGATACATTTTGACGTTGATCCGCAAGAACTAAATCAGTTTTTTCAAGCTAGGTTNAGAGAACCAGAGAAACAACTGAACTTGGTAAATGACATAATGTCGAGGAGCTCTTACTTTCATAGTGGTCGATTGAATGTTAGTGGGGGATGCCATGAAACCAAAGTGACATTAGTCCGAGGACAAGTACCCGCTTCAGAACTCCAAAGGTGGTTTGCATGCATAGCCATTAAGTTCCCAGAGGTAGAGCAGCGCACTACCATAAGTGCAATGTTAAGGCACGTCATACAAATGGCGTGGGGATGAGGGCGACGGCTGGGGGTAATAACTCCCCTAGCTGCCAGCGTGCCACCTTTCTCTCTTTGACCAAATGTCAGGCCATCTAGGGATATATGTGTAAAGTGTTGATGGAAGTTATCGCACTTCATTATGTTATGGTTGATGACATTTAATAATGGGAGATGGGAAGAGACGTGCAGTTATTGCACGTCGTTCTTACCCTATCTCGAGGACGCCACCTTCACTATGTTTTGGTATTTGTTGTGGGTGCTCTCGTAAATAGAAACTCCACAATTTTTCGGCCTTGAAGGAGTTGTGTCTTGTGGTTTCTTTAGCTCTACTCTTACATGTATGAAGATTTTATCTCTTCATTCATTAAATTGAAACTCTGCTCAAGTTAAAATCATTTTGTTGGCTCTAGGACTTTGCATGCGAAATGTATTTGTTTTCCAAAGTTTATAGAATTTCGATTTGGGGATTTCCTTGTTTTTCCTTTTGGGCATTGGAGCAACTCAACCAGAACTATAGCTCGACTATGTGTTTGGTTTAGGGTATGAATTATGTTGTGCCCGAAGAAAATGTTGTATTTATACTGTTGATACAAATTCTATGGTGTATTGTTTGCATTCTAGTTGTGCAAAATGTGATGTATTTGTTTTCTTGTTAGTATTCAATTGATTTGAACCTGAATTATTGTTTGGCTCTCTACTCTTGTTGGATTGTTTGGATTGGTTACGTTTGGAACAAACATTGACAATTGAACTGTTGGAAAAGGTTTTTACAACAATTAAATTCGTGTTTGCTTGGATTCTATGACTAATTTCTAAAGTGTTCTCCTTTTCTGTAAAAGAAAAGGGCAATGAAGGGTTCTTATATTACCCTAGCTAGACCCAGACCTTGGAAAATTTGTATGCGGTAAATGTTGTTACCTTGGAAGTTTGCCAAGAAACATTTTGAAGGAATTATTATCATTGTGCTCATGGGTGCACTGAAAATCTCACACCTTCTATGTTTTGTTTCAAGCCTTGTTTCCCATTGATTCGAACATGTAAATAAATTGAAGTCTTGTTTCTTATAATCATAACATTGATTCGAAAACTCAAAAACGTGGGCTCGTTGTGTTATTTATCCACCAGTAATTCAGTTAACTTCTAAAGTTGATACGAGTTGTTGATTATTAATCCCACACTGGGGTTTTTGAGCCACTTTGTTTTCGTTGTCAATGATTTGAGGTTATGGTGAAATTTTTGATACACTGTCAAAAGGTCCTTGCGATTCCTTTCATCCATTCATGCCAATTTAAGATATTTTAGTTATGATTATTGTCAAGACAAAATGTCGGGTTATTGGTATCCTACATATCGCTTTACCATTTTAAAAGAACATCTCTGGTTTTGGGGAAAAAGAAAAGGAAGACTACGAAAGTTGACAGTTCTAGAATTTTCCTCAAATTTGATATTAAATTGTTTGAAGGTTGCAGTTAATGGATGTTGTATGATGAAGTGTTATAAAATAAATGGTTGTGGCTCGAATGAGTTTTAGTTAAGGGGATTCTTTTTATTCAAAATGGTTTGGTGAATAAGGGTAAAATAGTTCCAATAAAGAATATTATTATGAAATATAGAATTAATGAATGATATTTTATTTAATGGAACAATAACCATCTTACTCCTGTCCATTATATCACTTTTTCGTTCATTATATGCCCATCATTCTCGCAATAATATTTAATTCACTTCCCTGTTCTGTTATTATAAATTCATTCAAAGGATTTGAATGATGATTTGGGTGAAAGTTTTAATATGAAGGCATTTTTTTATAAAGGAAAGGCTCACCATTTTGCTTAAACAGTTTTCATTTGTTCTTTCCCGTCATGATATCATTTTTCATTCATTACAAAGCCCCCCATCTTCCCAATAACCCTATAATTCCTTGTTCATTTGCAATTAATTATTAAATTAAGTATTTGATGGATTGTATCAATGGATGGATTGCATATGCTTTTGTTGTGAATACTAGAGCCAACATCTCGATTTTATTTAGGTAGAGTATTAGTGAATGGATTGTTAAAAGTTTTTGTATTATGATTGAAATATTGCTTCAGGATGAATTTTTTTAGCAGGGGCAGCAATGGCAGAGGTGTAAACATAGGTAGAGGAAACAATTGGCAAAGAGGCCATAGAAGGCCACGATTCTCGATACATTTTGACGTTGATCCGCAAGAACTAAATCAGTTTTTTCAAGCTAGGTTATTCAACCTAGTTTTCCAAGGGATTCTCCAACCCCACCCTGAGAGGCCTCCTTTCCAGCCACATCAAAACTTCTCTGGTATCCGTGTTCTCCCTCATGTTTCTATGTAGCCAGAACCACCTGCCAATGATGGTTGGCAAGAGATCGTCCATCAGCCTGTTGCACATCATAATGGTTGGCCTATAATATCATTGCCATTACCTCCTCCTACACTTCCATTCAATCCAAATGCCCATGCTCGAACCAGAGATTTTTAAAGGGAAAAAAGTGGCCTATTCCCCTAAATCTTCTAAAAATTCCTTTGAATCGGTATCCTCCCATCTTCACATCAAAGACAATTTCTCCCATGTCATCAACGAGATCCATTCTCAAGGTTCCAATCAGCCTAAGACTGCAACAAAAAGATCAAAAGAGGGCAGTAGTGNGGGGAAAAAGAAAAGGAAGACTACGAAAGTTGACAGTTCTAGAATTTTCCTCAAATTTGATATTAAATTGTTTGAAGGTTGCAGTTAATGGATGTTGTATGATGAAGTGTTATAAAATAAATGGTTGTGGCTCGAATGAGTTTTAGTTAAGGGGATTCTTTTTATTCAAAATGGTTTGGTGAATAAGGGTAAAATAGTTCCAATAAAGAATATTATTATGAAATATAGAATTAATGAATGATATTTTATTTAATGGAACAATAACCATCTTACTCCTGTCCATTATATCACTTTTTCGTTCATTATATGCCCATCATTCTCGCAATAATATTTAATTCACTTCCCTGTTCTGTTATTATAAATTCATTCAAAGGATTTGAATGATGATTTGGGTGAAAGTTTTAATATGAAGGCATTTTTTTATAAAGGAAAGGCTCACCATTTTGCTTAAACAGTTTTCATTTGTTCTTTCCCGTCATGATATCATTTTTCATTCATTACAAAGCCCCCCATCTTCCCAATAACCCTATAATTCCTTGTTCATTTGCAATTAATTATTAAATTAAGTATTTGATGGATTGTATCAATGGATGGATTGCATATGCTTTTGTTGTGAATACTAGAGCCAACATCTCGATTTTATTTAGGTAGAGTATTAGTGAATGGATTGTTAAAAGTTTTTGTATTATGATTGAAATATTGCTTCAGGATGAATTTTTTTAGCAGGGGCAGCAATGGCAGAGGTGTAAACATAGGTAGAGGAAACAATTGGCAAAGAGGCCATAGAAGGCCACGATTCTCGATACATTTTGACGTTGATCCGCAAGAACTAAATCAGTTTTTTCAAGCTAGGTTCTTCAACCTAGTTTTCCAAGGGATTCTCCAACCCCGCCCTGAGAGGCCTCCTTTCTAGCCACATCAAAACTTCTCTGGTATCTGTGTTCTCCCTCATGTTTCTATGTAGCCAGAACCACCTGCCAATGAAGGTTGGCAAGAGATCGTCCATCAGCCTATTGCACATCATAATGGTTGGCCTATAATATCATTGCCATTACCTCCTCCTACACTTCCATTCAATCCAAATGCCCATGATCGAACCAGATATTTTTAAAGGGAAAAAAGTGGCCTATTCCCCTAAATCTTCTAAAAATTCCTTTGAATCAGTATCCTCCCATCTTCACATCAAAGACAATTTCTCCCATGTCATCAACGAGATCCATTCTCAAGGTTCCAATCAGCCTAAGACTGCAACAAAAAGATCAAAAGAGGGCAGTAGTGGAAAGAGGCAAACCGCCTCTTGTAGAAAACATGGAGTTTGATGTTGTTATTGGCATGGCAACAAACTGTTTGTTTTCGATAGCAAGCATATATTTAGACATAATTTTTTGGACGTGGATATTATCCTATTTTTAAGCAACAGTCATATTTTATTTTTGTTAAATATAAAAATGTTTGACTATTTATGTGAATGGGAGTTACAAGAAAAATGTTGGAGCATATCTTGGGTTATTATATTTCACATTATGTTGATTATTGAAGTTCATAAAAAGGGATTAACAAAGAGGAGTCATATTTTGTTAAAATTTAACAAAGAGATTAGGGGTACCACCTTATTTAGTTATTATTTAATAGACCCATATTTATTATTATCTATTTGTCTCAAACTAGTGGTTAAGTTAACTAAAGATTAACAAAAGAAAGGTAGTTGAACTACCATACCTTGTTTTGAAGAAGAATAAAAGTTCAATCAAAAGAAGAGACAAAGAGGGGGAGAATAGAAGGATAAATTCTAATATAAGGTCTGCTCTATACTTGTGAGATATTTATTTTTCTTCATTCATCCTGAATTTACTATAAAGCTAAATTATCTTGATGACAGCAGGGTCTTATTGAAGGCATCAGGATTCAAAACTGAATCATATCTTTCAGTAGCTTGTTTCTAAAGGTTATGATCTTCTTTGGAAGCCTATGTGTTCTTGTTTGTTTATGGATTAGATTTCATAACTAATAAAGGATATTTTGCAGAGTCAAGTGACAACACTTTTATGGCAAGATGATCAAGATCTTCAGCTTCAGTTTCTTTTGTTGTCAGATTCTTTTTGTATGGTGTCCATCAGAGGCTTCTAAATCTGACTTTGGTCCCACCCTCGCAGAGGTTTGTAAAGAGAATTTTGCTTTGTATCTCATAATGAAATTAATACAAAAAAATCAATGTTTTGATTTCAGTGTCACATGTGTATCTTATGATATTGTTCAGATTTTACTTTTGTTATCGTCTCTTTTCTTGTACACACTTATGTATATCTTTGCTTCTTTTATTTTTTTCACAATTACATATGACATATAAAATCATCCTTAGACCCTAGTACATATTACCTTGCGGATTAAGAGATTGTTTTGAATTAAAGGCTATAAACCCCGGGAAACATTCCCAACTATCTTGCCTTAGCCTCACAAGATTTGAAAATGTTTGAGTAAGGTTCTTCATACCTTTTCCTCAACATCTATTTGGCGACCATACTGGGGAGATCTTCCATATCTCTCTGGTTTATTGTATCACGGTTATATTTCATTTTTTTGTTTTGTATGATTTCTCTTTGACTGATTTTTTCCATGACAGTACCTATTACGAGACAACCCAATATTGGAAACAGTCTTGATGACCAAACCAACATTTCATTGACTTTATTTAACACTATTTTAAAAACTGCTAGTACTCATGTTTAACTTGAACGTTCTTGGGAAATAATTGAAAGGGACATAAACATACGTGAACGTTGGGAAGCCAGGAAAAGGAAGCCCATAAATCAACAATGGCCTCCCTCTTTAGTCTTTTATTTCATGTCCTTTAATCCTCACATTTCTCGAAGGAGAAGAGGGTTGTCCCGTGAAGCTACACCTATTTTTGAAATAGGAAGAAGGAAAATTGTCTTATCAACTCAATGAAGTGCTTTTAGGAGGACCTTATATGATTCTACTAGTTCATCTATGTCACCCATACCTATCACTTTCAACATGACATCTGTGGGTAGTGGTAGTCGCATCGGAGGTCCTTCCTCCTCACAACCTTCTGCTTCATTAGTGATTGGTAGTATCTTACATTGCCAAGGGAAAATTCAATATTCCCCGTACTTCTTCTGCCCCAAGCTCATCTTCTCAAAGTGTTGATACACAAGCTATCAGAACTTCAGATAATCAAGGAGTGTCTTCTCCTCTTCCCTCGTCTAAGTACAATATCCTAAATCAATTAGATAATATCAAATTTGATGCTACTCTTTTGGACATGGTTGTCGTCCCAGAACAACAAAGGCATCTCAAGGACTTCATGGAGGGAAAAGTTTCTACTATAGCCAATCTATTTGAAGAGTCAAAGGAAGAGGACTCAACTGTAAATAAGATAGGCGTAAGTAATTTTAGGAACCCTGTAAANCCCATGTCATCAACGAGATCCATTCTCAAGGTTCCAATCAGCCTAAGACTGCAACAAAAAGATCAAAAGAGGGCAGTAGTGGAAAGAGGCAAACCGCCTCTCGTAGAAAACATGGATTTTGATGTTCTTATTGGCATGGCAACAAACTGTTTGTTTTCAATAGCAAGCATATATTTAGAAAGAATTTTTTGGATGTGGATATTATCCTATTTTTGGGCAACAGTCATATTTTATTTTCGTTAAATATAAAAATGTTTGACTATTTATGTGAATGGGAGTTACAAGGAAAATGTTGGAGCATATCTTGGGTTATTATATTTCACATTATGTTGATTATTGAAGTTCATAAAAAGGGATTAACAAGGAGGAGTCATATTTTATTAAAATTTAACAAAGAGATTAGGGGTACCACCTATTTAGTTATTATTTAATAGACCCATATTTATTATTATCTATTTGTCTCAAACTAGTGGTTAAGTTAACTAAAGATTAACAAAAGAAAGGTAGTTGAACTACCATAACTTGTTTTCAAGAAGAATAAAAGTTCAATCAAAAGAAGAGACAAAGAGGGGGAGAATAGAAGGATAAATTCTAATATAAGGTCTGCTCTATACTTGTGAGATATATATTTTTCTTCATTCATCCTGAATTTACTATAAAGCTAAATTATCTTGATGACAACAGGGTCTTATTGAAGGCAGCAGGATTCAAAACTGAATCATATCTTTCAGTAGCTTGTTTCTAAAGGTTATGATCTTCTTTGGAAGCCTATGTGTTCTTGTTTGTTTATGGATTAGATTTCATAACTAATAAAGGATATTTTGCAGAGTCAAGTGACAACACTTTTATGGCAAGATGATCAAGATCTTCAGCTTCAGTTTCTTTTGTTGTCAGATTCTTTTTGTATGGTGTCCATCAGAGGCTTCTAAATCTGACTTTGGTCCCACCCTCGCAGAGGTTTGTAAAGAGAATTTTGCTTTGTATCTCATAATGAAATTAATACAAAAAAATCAATGTTTTGATTTCAGTGTCACATGTGTATCTTATGATATTGTTCAGATTTTACTTTTGTTATCGTCTCTTTTCTTGTACACACTTATGTATATCTTTGCTTCTTTTATTTTTTTCACAATTACATATGACATATAAAATCATCCTTAGACCCTAGTACATATTACCTTGCGGATTAAGAGATTGTTTTGAATTAAAGGCTATAAACCCCGGGAAACATTCCCAACTATCTTGCCTTAGCCTCACAAGATTTGAAAATGTTTGAGTAAGGTTCTTCATACCTTTTCCTCAACATCTATTTGGCGACCATACTGGGGAGATCTTCCATATCTCTCTGGTTTATTGTATCACGGTTATATTTCATTTTTTTGTTTTGTATGATTTCTCTTTGACTGATTTTTTCCATGACAGTACCTATTACGAGACAACCCAATATTGGAAACAGTCTTGATGACCAAACCAACATTTCATTGACTTTATTTAACACTATTTTAAAAACTGCTAGTACTCATGTTTAACTTGAACGTTCTTGGGAAATAATTGAAAGGGACATAAACATACGTGAACGTTGGGAAGCCAGGAAAAGGAAGCCCATAAATCAACAATGGCCTCCCTCTTTAGTCTTTTATTTCATGTCCTTTAATCCTCACATTTCTCGAAGGAGAAGAGGGTTGTCCCGTGAAGCTACACCTATTTTTGAAATAGGAAGAAGGAAAATTGTCTTATCAACTCAATGAAGTGCTTTTAGGAGGACCTTATATGATTCTACTAGTTCATCTATGTCACCCATACCTATCACTTTCAACATGACATCTGTGGGTAGTGGTAGTCGCATCGGAGGTCCTTCCTCCTCACAACCTTCTGCTTCATTAGTGATTGGTAGTATCTTACATTGCCAAGGGAAAATTCAATATTCCCCGTACTTCTTCTGCCCCAAGCTCATCTTCTCAAAGTGTTGATACACAAGCTATCAGAACTTCAGATAATCAAGGAGTGTCTTCTCCTCTTCCCTCGTCTAAGTACAATATCCTAAATCAATTAGATAATATCAAATTTGATGCTACTCTTTTGGACATGGTTGTCGTCCCAGAACAACAAAGGCATCTCAAGGACTTCATGGAGGGAAAAGTTTCTACTATAGCCAATCTATTTGAAGAGTCAAAGGAAGAGGACTCAACTGTAAATAAGATAGGCGTAAGTAATTTTAGGAACCCTGTAAANTATATTTCAATAAAACTCATGGATAAGATAGCTCATTGTTTCCTAATTGATGGCAGGTTTGGCCCAAGTGTGATGTCTAAAATTATCATGTAAGAGCTTGGATCATCTTGCACTAACGAAAATTCTAGAAACATGATCTCTTATAATAGTTTGCAACAATCGAATATATGTGAAATCAAGGATGTAACCTTAGTTTTGTGTGTGCATCCCGAGATAAGAACAACCCTTAACACCCAAGTAATTGATATGTCGATCATTAACTACTCAATTATTTTGGGAAGAGATTGGCAAGCCTTAACTAGTGGATACCTTTCACTTGATGGTACACATTTGTCCGTCCCTCAGAACGGAGATAACATTATAGTCCTTAGGGAAGGAAGAATTTCGTCGTATATAGAGAGCATTCCCCAACCTAATGTAAATTATCTCAAAGAGGATTTGGGAGTGCACTCTATCTTTGTTGATGAAGGTGATACTATACTTGAACCAGATGATTTCAATGATGGCATGGGGCACATGCATTTTGATGGCTCGTGTTCAAATGAAGGAAATGGAGCCGACATCATTCTATATTCTCCTATAGGTAAAATCCACAATTTCTCTTATAGGTTGGAATTGGCTTGCACAAACAATGTCACCAAGATTGAGGCCTTTTTATTAGGCATCGAAAATGCATATAACCTTAGTTGTGGCCACCTTACAGTTTTTGGTGATTCTAAACTTGTTGTGAATCTTGTACGAAAAATTTGCGTAGCATGCAATAAGTTACTTAAACATTATACTCAAGCTATTTGGATGTTGATTTCAAATCTGTTATCATTTAACATCACTCATGTTAAAAGGGAACTTAATTCAATGACTGATAGGTTAGTTTTTTTTGCAACATCTCCTACCTGACAACTTCTACCTCAAAGACCTGATTGTACATTCCAATATTTATATCGCCCTCACTTCCCTGATAACGTAGAATCATGGCAGGGTTTTTCGAGTGATGAAGCATTTGCGCTTTCATACAAAATGAACCATTTAAGCCCAAATAAATCATCTCGATTGAAGATGAAAATTTTCCTTGAAGGTTAATTTTCGTCAAGTGATGTAGGCAACAAGGAAACACATAAGGAAGAGGAGTCAAAAAGGAAAGTTGGTGATACCATTTCCTTGAATATTGGGACATCTGAATCTCCAAAGATTGTTAAATTAGGTGCCCAATGTTTTGATGAAGAAAAAGAGAAATTCACAGAGTTACTCTGTGAATTTCAAGACGTTTTTTCCTGGTCATACGAGGATCTTCGTAGTTTTGATCTTTCTCTCATACAACATGCCATTCCTATCAAGGAAGGGGTAAAACCAGTTAGGNAGCTCATTGTTTCCTAATTGATGGTAGGTTCGGCCCAAGTGTGATGTCTAAAATTATCATGGAAGAGCTTGGATTATCTTGCACTAACAAAAATTCTAGAAACATGATCTCTTATAACAGTTTGCAACAATCGAATATATGTGAAATCAAGGATGTAACCTTAGTTTTGTGTGTGCATCCCGAGATAAGAACAACCCTTAACATCCAAGTAATTGATATGTCGGTCATTAACTACTCAATTATTTTGGGAAGATATTGGCAAGCCTTAACTAGTGGATACCTTTCACTTGATGGTACACATTTGTCCGTCCCTCAGAACGGAAATAACATTATAGTCCTTAGGGAAGGAAGAATTTCGCCGTATATAGAGAGCATTCCCCAACCTAATGTAAATTATCTCGAAGAGGATTTGGGAGTGCACTCTATCTTTGTTGATGAAGGTGATACTATACTTGAACCAGATGATTTCAATGATGGCATGGGGCACATGCATTTCGATGGCTCGTGTTCAAATGAAGGAAATGGAGCCGACATCATTCTATATTCTCCTGTAGGTAAAATCCACAATTTCTCTTATAGGTTGGAATTGGCTTGCACAAACAATGTCACCAAGATTGAGGCCTTTTTATTAGGCATCGAAAATGCATATAACCTTAGTTGTGGCCACCTTACAGTTTTTGGTGATTCTAAACTTGTTGTGAATCTTGTACGAAAAATTTGCGTAGCATGCAATAAGTTACTTAAACATTATACTCAAGCTATTTGGATGTTGATTTCAAATCTGTTATCATTTAACATCACTCATGTTAAAAGGGAACTTAATTCAATGACTGATAGGTTAGTTTTTTTTGCAACATCTCCTACCTGACAACTTCTACCTCAAAGACCTGATTGTACATTCCAATATTTATATCGCCCTCACTTCCCTGATAACGTAGAATCATGGCAGGGTTTTTCGAGTGATGAAGCATTTGCGCTTTCATACAAAATGAACCATTTAAGCCCAAATAAATCATCTCGATTGAAGATGAAAATTTTCCTTGAAGGTTAATTTTCGTCAAGTGATGTAGGCAACAAGGAAACACATAAGGAAGAGGAGTCAAAAAGGAAAGTTGGTGATACCATTTCCTTGAATATTGGGACATCTGAATCTCCAAAGATTGTTAAATTAGGTGCCCAATGTTTTGATGAAGAAAAAGAGAAATTCACAGAGTTACTCTGTGAATTTCAAGACGTTTTTTCCTGGTCATACGAGGATCTTCGTAGTTTTGATCTTTCTCTCATACAACATGCCATTCCTATCAAGGAAGGGGTAAAACCAGTTAGGAAAAGACAAAGACCTATTAACCATGTGCTTGAAGATATTATTAGAAAAGAATTGGAAAAATTGTTGAAAGCTAATATAATCTTTCCAGTTAAGTATTCCGATTGGGATTCAAATCTGGTCCCTTCTCGGAAAACTATCGGCCAGATCAGATTATGTGTCGACTTCCATGCATTGAATAGAGCAAGTATCAAAGACCATTTTATGCTTCCCAATATTGAAATGATTCTACAACAGGTTGCAAGGTCTCAAATTATGTCTTTACTTGACAGTTTCTCTAGGTATAATCAAATCAAGGTAAAGATGACCGATAGGTATAAAACCACATTTACCACACACTGGGGCACATTTGTTTACGAACACATGCATTTCAGTTTATCTAATGCAAGTGCCACCTTTCAAAGAGCTATGCAGAAAGATTTTGACGATCTAATCGGTAGGATTATCCAAGTTTATCTTAATGATTTCACTGTTTATTCTAAAAACTGGTTAGATCATTTTGGTCATCTTAGAAAATTTCTCATGCACTGTAGAAAATTTATGTTTCTTTAAATCCTTCCAAGTCTATTTTGGTTGTCACGAAGGGTAAGATTCTCGATCACCTTGTTTCTGATTCAGAGATAAGTATATATCCTGAGAGGATTACTGCCATTCTAAACCTCCCTGCCCCCACCTCCAAGAAAGAAGTTCAAGCTTTCATGGGCATTATTAATTTTGTTCATAGATTTGTTCTTGTTTTTGTTGTCATGGTTAAACCCATCCATAGTCTTTTGAAGCAAGATCATTTTTTTTCTTGGACAGATGATCTCGAGAATGTTTTCCTTAGGATTAAGAAGGCGATCAATTCTGTGTCGATTTTGGCGAAACAAAATTTTGAGAAATATTTTTTAGTATATATCAATGCCACTGAGGAAGCAATTTTTGTTATCATCTTACAATGTGATGACCAGAACAATGAAAAACCCGTAGCTTACATGAGTCAAAGTCTATGAGATGATGAGGTCAAATATTCTTACATTGAGAAACATGCTTTCTCTCTTGTCGAAGCTATAGAAAAATTTCGCCATTTTATTTTGGGAAAACATACACAGGTAAAAGTCATGTTTCTTGTTGTCAAGTTTATACTTTCACAAACTTATCTTTCAAGAAAACTAGCACATTGGCTTGCAAAAATTCAAGAGCATGATTTGGCAATCATGACTTCGAAGACAATCAAGGGGCGAGACTTAGCCCTTCACTTAGCTTAGCACCCTGAACCAAGTGAAGAACTTGACGATCAAGATAATCCTCTTTCAACGCTATTTTTTATTGAAAATCAAAATCTCTATATATCTGAGCATCCTTGGTATAAAAGTATGGTGTATTATTTGCAGTATCAAAGGTTCCCAAATGACTTAGATCATCATCAAAGAAGGAGACTCTGTGTGCAAGATACCAGATATAATAAATATGTAGGACAGAAATAAAATGCTAGAAATGGCAGAATAACAGTAATATATCCAGCATAATCTCCACAATAACACATAAATGATATCAGAACAACAACAAAAATAACACTTTGATTCAGAAAGCAATGTTCACATGCCTCTTCGAGGGGGCAACCTCCAATCGAGCAACACTCTGTTACAATAATCTCCAAGCTAAGGTTTTCATACCCTCGACCCTTATTTATACTAAATATGTCTATTAAGAGAAGAATCCAGAGGAAGATCCTTCTAGAAGCGGAAGCTTCTATTAGGTCTTCTTACATCCGCCTTAATCTATTTTATTGAAAGGCCTTATTAATATTGACCTTTATTACATCCGAATATATTAATCTACCTATGTGAGGGTTACGACCCTAACATGTCCGCCCCCTTAAAAACAGCCTTGTCCTCAAGGCTTGAGATGAGGAAACTGTTGCAGAATGGTAGCTGGTTTCCAAGTGGCATCTGCTGGATTCATATCTTTCCACTGGGCTAGCACTTCCTTGATGGTTCTCTGACGCAGGCGACACTCACGCTGGTCCAAAACTGCTTCTGGTTGTAGCCAAATGGATCCTTCTTCAGCTAACTCGGGAAGGTTGGTTTGAATTTGGCACCTAGTTCCAATCACCTTCTTTAAGCATGAAACATGGAAAATTGGATGTAGCTTCGTCTGACTGGGCAGAGCTAACTGGTATGCGACTTGTCCCACATGCTTGAGGACTGTATAAGGACCATAAAATTTGGGTGCTAGCTTCTGACAATGCTCGCCCTTGAGGGAAGTTTACTTGTATGGTTGCAGTCGCAGAAACACCTGATCCCCTTCTGCAAATTGACGTTCAGAGCAACCTTGATCTGCTTGTTGCTTCATGCGATTTTGTGCCATGACCAGGTTCTCTTTAAGGGTACGAAGAATATCCTCTCGAACTGTAAGTGTTTGGTCAACCGCCTGGACCTTCAAGGTACCCGGTAAGTATGAGAGAACTGAAGGTGGCTTTTGTCCATATACCGCTTCAAAAGGAGTCAT
>JZKD02S0187694.1:0-11685 GCA_000966675.3 Picea glauca
AGGCCTCTGCTTCCTCTCCCTTCTTTATTTCACCGTCAAAGGAGGGTGGTTTGGCCTTCTTGAACTCTTCGAGATTATGACTCTTGGAAAGTTTTTGCTTCTTTCGTTTTCTTTGGGAATGAGAACTAGTTCTGTTGCTAGAAGATCCATCCGAGTCACCCGCTTCCTTTCCAGAGGAATTGTCCGACACTTGTCCCATATCTCTGGGGTGGACCTTAGTGTGACCACTGACATGACCACGTTTATGTATCTCAGGTTCATGTTGCAATTGTCTTTGTATGTCGGATAAGCTCTGCATTAAAAATGCATTAATTTTTCTTTGCTTCTCTTACTCTTTTATCATCCTTTCGTTGTCAGCCTTGAAGCTCTGTAATTCGACCATGAGGCTCCTCACAGTCTCAGCTAGATCTCGAGGGGTCCCTACCACCCTCCTTTCGTCAGAATCTTCGTCTCCATTGTGGGATCCCTCCCCCACTTCATGGTGAGTCACCATTCTATACGTCTATAATTTCCCGCAGTTGATCTTCCGCTTGTGTGCAAAAGAAAAACGTTGGTTGTTAGTCAATTTTTATATTCATTTAAAACCAATACATAATTCATATTTTTCACATGCACACACACAATAGGAGTTTTTCATTCTTAACTTTGACTTTTAATTGAGGGGGGGTCAAAATAAAGAGTTACTCCTTTTAACAGTACTCTGAATGGAGTCTCTGCGCAACCCATTCATGAGCCCAAGTAGGCCAAGTGTTGTAACCATGCTCTGATACCAATTTGTAACACAGCCACTATGAAAACTAATATTTTTCGGCTTTTTCCTTCTTTTTCCCAAGGAACAGAATCCTTGAATTCCTATGGGGCCTGATGCAGACCCTACCATCCCTTATCCTTACCCATGTGATCATTGGCTATGACCACAGGCCTTACCGGAGAGGTGCTTCCGTCTTTTGCGATTCGGGAAATCGTGATACAGGTGTTCCCCTGCTTTCTGGTTTCTCGAAGTGCCGAAATCCGAAAAGAACCAACATTTGAGGGAACCCGGGTGCCGAAACGCCGAAACGCCGAAACACCAACATTTGAGGGAACCATTCTTTCTGGTGCAAGGTTTCCACACTTAGGCCATAAAATCCTTCAACAGACTCTTGGATAATTATCACCAGGCTTGGGGACATGACTAAAAGGCCTTCTTAACTTATCGAGTTATGAACTCTATGACAGGGGCGAGGTAAGCTTAGATATTTTACTTAAATAGTAGTCCCTTCAAGAGACTCACTCCGGCTCTAGAATATGATGGAGCTTCCCAGAAGGAGGTGCCTTCGGGAAAACAAACCAAGGCATATCATGGGTCATGTACATGGGGTAAATCTCCAGGAAATGAGCTCGAATATGAACTTATACATTCTATACCTAAACCGATTATGGTCATTTAAGTATAAGGATGCATTCTTTCTGTTGCTAATTGGAACACAATGAAAACACTTCTATACAGAAACCAATCATGAGTGCACAACCCTGAGCATGTATTCCAGGAACATTCAAATTGAAATACAGGACATAAATACTTATCAGAAAACACCAGGTGTAATGCAACTGCTGAGAGGGGTGATCGTTTCCACCCAACCGTAGGCTTAGTGACTCCAAATGGATTTACCAGTAGCCACCCCCAAGCTAGACCATGATGCTTTGAGACTCAGTCTCTTACTTCCCACTCGTCGGAAGTCCAGGACAAAGGTTACTCTCCTTCTCCTCTACTCATGAATCGTTGTATTTTCCAGATTTCCTCTGGTTCTCCTTCCGCGATCCTTCGCACGTGTGTGTGTGTCTGTATGCTCCCCTCTCCCCCCCCTTTCCACACTTCTTTCCTCCTACAAGGTTGCATGTGGCATGAAGTTCCCTGTCCAATGGTCAGGTCTGAGAGCTTCTACGGATGGGCGGTTCACCCCATCCCCTCATTTACTCTTGAGGAGCCTCCCCACCTACCATCTGGGCGGGTAATTCATATCAAGGTCTGAGAGTGAGCTTTGATTTTCTAGAGCACGTACAAACCAGTACGGTTTTGGTTCGGTGGAAGTTAACATAGCCACTCCTGGCCCCTTCCACCACCTCTCAATAGCCATCGTGGTCTCTTTTCAGCACATCCCCCTCTCAGCAATCATGCAACATATATTCATACATCATTTACGGTCCTCAGACCTTTTATACTAAGGTCCGTTAAATCAAACATTCACAATCTTTGAGTTTTCCATAGTTCTTGACCAGTATAGTTATTTTTACAGACTTGGGGGAAACAAGGTGTTACAAGTGATAGCATGTCTCACCCTTTTCTCCTCATCGACATCTTCATAGTCGAAATATTTGTCCATGGCTCTTACCCAATCTAGTAGCTCTTCAGCATCCAAATTACATTTGTACATTGGGACCTATATCTTGGTTCTAGCTCCCAATCTAAAAACCGCTCTTAGCAAGCGCTCTTCGGCAACATTCTCTCATGTAGCTTCTTCAACTTCTACTTCTTCTCTCTCTGCATCGCCAATGTCTCCAGCATCATGGGCCCTCCTCTGCGTTGCCTCAATCGCCTATAATCTTGCACGAAGTTCTCGCATCTCCTTTTCTACAGCCTGATTGGCTAAAGGTTGTTCCACTCGTCTCCTTAGTGGCATTGTGTCGACTGTCTCTCACACGCAAAGTGTAGCTTCAAGTTATATCATCTCCTTTATCTCCTTTGCTTTAAATCTACAGACGAAAATCATCTTTGATACCACTTGATGCAGTGTCCCTACCTCAGTAGGGTCTGCTAACCTCTCAATCTCTGGATATTCTCAATATTCGAGTTAGAAAAACTCTTTGATTCTCTGCTAAGATCTTCAAGAATTATCCACGGGTCCTTCTCACGAAACTCCATCGTGCGAACAAGCACCAGGTGCAAGTTTTTCTCATGCGACCATAGGTTGTGACCGCATGCCTAACAAAAGGCGCTTCGTGCTTTGGGACCTCAGGTTTTCTGTTTCCAAGTCACCCAACTCTCTTGAGTCCCGATATCCTAATTTCAGAATCCTCCCTAAGACCAAATCTGATGGTCCTACGCTTTCCTCGATCCACGGCTGCAATCGTTTTGCAATTTCACGTTTCACAACTTTGGGGGTTGGTTCACCTCTGTTCTCCCGATCCCTGATTTCCCGATATTTTCAAGCGTCGGATCGATGGCTCATGAGTCTCTTCGATCGACGGTTGTGCTCAAGTCGTGATTTCGCATTTGGGGCTTTGGGAGTCCCCTTGCCTCCGTTCTCCTAATCCTTGATTTCCCGATAGTGCTAGATTGACGGTCCAGGTCTTTCCTTGGATCAACAGTTGTGATTAAGTCGAGGTTTTGTGTTTCGCAGCTTTGGGAGTCTCCTTGCCTCTGTTCTCCCGATATCCAAAATAGTGATGGTACTAGATCGATGGTCCAACTCTTTCCTTTGATCAACGGTTGTGATTAAGTCAGGGTTTCATGTTTCGCGACTTTGGGAGTCTCCTTACCTTCGTTCTCTCGATACTTGAAACAACGATGGTACTAGATCAACGGTTCATATATTTCCTTGGATCAACGACTGTGATCAAGTCAAGATTTCGCATTTGCGAATTTGACTCTTATGGAGTCCCTTCGACACTTAGCCGAATTCCAAATCTGTGCACTCTTTGCAGCAGATTCTTACGCAAGACTTGGTTCTTGCAAGTGACTGTGCACACCTTGCAGCAGTCGCTTTGCACTCCTTGCAAAGGGAAATTTTTGTGCTATCTCTTCTGAGCTTCGGAATCGAAACAGATGTTGTCACACACTCCTTGCCTTTTGTGTGCACACCTTGCACTCACTCAATATAAGAGAAACAATTGAAACTTATACTAACATTCACAGTTTAATCCATTCATAACAAACTTCATTCATTTATGAAAACACAATAACAAAGAATTATAAACGGTAACAGTGTTATGCATTTGAGTCAAATTTCCTCTGTCATATTCATTCAAAAGTAAATGGCTACAGCTAATATCAAAACAATAACTCAAAACTCGGAAAATTCCTACTAACTCACAGCAGCTTCATTTGGGCGTACAAAACCTCTATTTATCTCAGAGGGTCCTTAGGGTTCCCCCTGACTACTCGTCTACTCAGAAAATGAAAAAAACTCCAATTGCTACCTAAGGTCAATTACATTCAAGACTCGGGGTGAAACTCCCAGATCACTCGCGATCATCCACTCCCAAGCGTTTGATCTTCTTTTGTTTTTCCAATCAGCTCCAAAAGATTCGCAGTAAATCCTAGCGTTTGAGATTCTGAAACGATTCCCATGCGTTGAGTTGTCCTGCCATGCGTGCTTGGTGACGATGCTCCTGCATCATAAAGGTATATCATAAACATGAGTATTTATTTTAGATTTTTTATCCTTGGAAGAATGTACATTTTCTTCATTGGTAGATGACGATGATCATGTTGAATTGTTGCAATTATGGCCTTCCCTTTACCCTTGTTGGGAAACTTCTTTGGCTTTAGTTCTGGATGCAAAATTCAACAATGATATTCATCATATCCTTCCTTCTTGCAATGAGTGCATGTAGGCCTCTCTTTCTTCATTGTAGTTGTTCATTTCTCTTTTTATTTTCCCTTGACTTTATTTGACTGCATTGCTTCTGTGGATGACTTATCAATGACATTTCCTCGACCTGATTCAATGTGAGTTGCTTGCACACAAACTTCATCAAAATTAGAAGGGTTAAGCATGAGGATAGTATGTTTAATGTAGCTATGTAAACCACCAATATATTTGAAAAGTGCTTCTTGTGTATACATATATAACTCTGAGAAATGATTCTTATATAACTGTGTGTAGGCGTTGATTTGTCTCGCATTATGTTTTTTACATTTTCAAACATAAACGTGTACTTGTACTACTACAAATCCTAAGAGTATAACTTCTGGTTGTTCTTCATTCATATGCTCTTCATTTACATGTTCTTGTTTTCTTTTCCAAACCTTCTTGTATATGATATCAGTGTTCTCTTTCATGGAAGTATTCATCATGCTTCTATAGTCACGTGTTATATGTCCATAGTTGTGGCACTTGTAGAATTCAATATTTTGTGGGGCCACATAAACATTCCTTGCTTGACCATTTCTTCCATAAGCTCTACAATCTACAGCTTTATATCTAAGGTTATTACAAATAAAACAATAACCATAAAAGAAACTTTGATAACTGGGAGTGAATGATCTTCTTTTTTGTGTGGTCCTTTTGAACTCGTGCCTTGGTTGATCACAATCTTTTATTATGTTGGTTCCTTCACAATGATCGAAACTTCTTTGATACATGAAAGTGGAGGGTCTTCTTTTATATATGTATCCTCTATAATCATGTTCTTGAGTCTTCTTCATTTCCGGAATGTTCTCCTTTGAGGGATTGTGTTCTTCCTTATTGATAGAGTCTTTCATGACTTATGCATAACTCTTAGTATCTCTTCATTCTTCCTTTCTAGTAACCTGTAACTTTTCTCTTCATTCTTCCTTTCAAGTTACCTGTAACACAGTACACAAAACTTTTCGTGGAAACCCAACCACAGAATGTTTTCTGATATCTATCAAGAATGCATTCATAGGAAGCACCAACTTTGAAATTCTCCAACACCAACTGGAAGGAGGCACCAACCCCCTGATTTATAAGCACCAATCTGAAGGAAGCTACAACTCCATGAATTCTACGACACCAACTGGAAGGAGGATACAACCCCCTGATTTACAAGCTCCAACCTAAAGGAAGATCCAATTCCCTATGTTCTCCGGCTCCAACCGGAAAGAGGCTACGACCCCCTAATTTACAGGATCCAACCTGAAGGAAGCTACGACTCCCTGAATTCTCCGACACCAACCGGAAGGAGGCTACAACCCCCTTTCCTTGCCCCATCCTTCCACCCTTAAATGTAATTGTAAACTCAACTTGTCACTACCACTGATACTGCCACGGTCACTCTCACCAATAAATCAACCAACCTATCATTGTCACTGTCACATCAACCTGTGACTACCACTTTCATATCAACATGTCACTGTCACATCAACCTATAACTAATGATCATCCAACCTATCACTGTCACTGTCACTAAATTTGTCACAGATATACCATCATCAACCAGATCCATTCACATGGATACCAAAACCATCACCAAACCATGTACATCAAAACATATACTATACCATGTACATCAACCATGTACCACAACTTGTACCATACCATGCATCAAACATGTACCATTCCATGTACCAAAATCACCAAGAAGTGCCTCTAGCAATGTACCATATCATCATCAACTCATGAACCATAACATCACCAAGATGTGTCTCAATATCACCAATCATGTACCATAATATATGCCAAGTGTAGGTACCATNCCTCTACCTAATTCAATGTGATTTTCTTGCACACAAACTTCATTGAAATTAGAAGGGTTAAACATGAGGATAGTATGTTTAATGTAGCTATGTAAACCACCAATATATTTGAGAAGTGCTTCTTGTGTATACAAAGGAATACCCAACATCAATGTGTTCTTCCTAAACTATTGAGTATAACTTTGAGCATTCTGACCTTTATCTCACATTAAACTTTGTCAATTCATCATTTCTTGTTGCATGTATGCTAATGGATAGAATTGCTTCTTCAATGCAGTAACAAAATCATTTCAGGAAGAGATTATTTTACCATTTTTCTTGAGATCCTGTTCAGTTTTACTCTTTCACCAAATGAGAGTTGTGCCTCCCAATCAAAGACTAGCAAGTTGGATCTTTGTGTTTTCCTCAGTAATCTTTTATATCCTGCAATAGACTTCAAGTTGTCTAACCCAATTATCTAACTTCTCTGCATTAATTTCTCTATCATACATAGGTAAATCAAATTTTACATCAAGCTTTAATAAAGTGATGCAGTGCCCCTACCTCAGCAGGGTTTGTTGACCTCCCGGTCTCTGGATCTCCTCAATCTTCGAGCCATAACAACTATTCGATTCTCTGCTAAGATCTTCAAGAATTATCCACAGATCCTTCTCACGAAACTTTGTTATGCGAACAAGCACCAGGCGCAAATTTCTCTCACGCGACCACGGGCTGTGACCGCATGCCTAACAAAAGGCACTTCATGCTTTGGGACCTCGGGTGTTCTATTTCCAAGTCACCCAACTCTCTTGAGTCCCAATATCACGATTTTTTAATCCTCCCTAAGACCAAATATGATGATCCTGTGTTTTCCTCGATCGACGGATGCGATCGTTTCGCGACTTTGGGGGTTGGTTCGCCTTCGTTCTCCCGATCCCCGATTTCTCGATATTTGTGAGCATCATATCGATGGCTCATGACTCTCTTCGATCGACGGCTGCAATCAAGTCGCGATTTCACATTTCGTGGCTTTGGGAGTCCCCTTGTCTCCGTTCTCCCGATCCTCAATTTCCCGATAGCGCTAGAGCAATGGTCCAGGTCTTTCCTTGGATCAATGATTGTGATTAAGTCAGGTTTTCTCGTTTCATGACTTTGGGAGTATCCTTGTCTATGTTCTCCCGATACCTGAAATTGTGATGGTACTAGATCAACGGTCTAGCTCTTTCCTTTGATCAACAGTGGTGATTAAGTCGGGGTTTCATGTTTCGCGACTTTGGGAGTCTCCTTACCTCTGTTATCTCGATACCCGAAATAGCGATGGTGCTAGATCGACGGTTCAAATACTTCCTTGGATCAACGACTGTGATCAAGTTGGGATTCTGCGTTTCACGGATTTGACTCTTATGGAGTCCCTTTGACACTTAGCCGAATTTCAAATCTATGCACTCCTTGCAGCAGATTATTACGCAAGACTTGGTTCTTGTGGGTTAATTTGCACACCTTGCAGCAGTCGCTTTGCACTCCTTGCAAAGGGAAAGTTTTGTGATATCTCTTATGAGATTCGGAATTGAAACAGATCTTGTCACGCACTCCTTGTGTTTTGTGTTCACACCTTGCACTCACTCAATAGAAGAGAAACAATTGAAACTTATACTAACATTCACAATTTCATCCATTCATAACAAAATTCATTCATTTATGAAAACACAATAACAGAGAATTACAAATAGTAACAGTGCTATGCATTTGAGTCAAATTTCCTCTATCATATTCATTCAAAAGTAAATGTCTATAGCTAATATCAAAACAATAACTCAAAACTCAGAAAATTCCTAACTCGCAGCAGCCTCATTTGGGCGTACAAAACCTTTATTTATCTCAGAGTGTCCTTAGGGTTCCCCCCTGACTACTCGTCTACTCGGAAAACAAAAAAAACTCTCACTGCTACCTAAGTTCAGTTACATTCAAGACTCGGGGTGAAACTCCCAAATCACTCGTGATCATTCGCTCCCAAGAGTTTGATCTTCTTTTATTTTTCCAATCATCTCCAAAAGATTCACAATAACTCCTAGCGTTTGAGATTCTAAAATGATTCCCAGGCGCCGAGTTGTCCTGCCATGCATGCTTGCTAATGATTCTCCTGCATCATACTCCCCCTGGACAAAAATTCATGGACTCCTATCCATGAGCTCCTGCACCGAATTTCCATGCTTCTGGATATCAACTTCATTTTCCCAAACTGGCATCCTCTGTCGAGTGTCCCTTCCACTTAACCAGATATTCAAGATAGGACTTCCTCTTGGTCTTCTTGTCAATCATCTGATCAATTATCTTCTCCATTTGTGGTTTTTCTGTTATAGGCATTTGTTTCTCCCATTGAATCTTATATTGATCTTCTAATCCCTTTGCATCATCTTTCCAGTAAGGATATAGGTCTGAAACGTTTAATATGGGTGATATGCCCACACATCTGGCAACTCAATCTCATAGGAATTTGCATCAAACTTCTTCAAGATCTTACATGGCCCTATCTTCTTCATTTTTAACTTGTTATACATTCCCTTAGGGAACCTTTCTTTCCTAAGATGTTCCAGAACCTGATCTCCCACCTCAAATTGAAGTTCTCTACGATGTTGATCAACTCTTCACTTGTACTCTTGGCTAGATTTTTGTAATTCTCCTCTGATCTGGCTATGCAGCTTCTGCATTTCTGCAACAAAATATTGTTCTCCAGTGCTTCTGATCTCACTCTGTCCCAAGTCTCTCAACTCGAATACTCCCTTGGGTTTCATTCCATACAATATCTGGAATGATCTCTTTCTAGTGCTTTTGTTTGGCTAGTCGTTGTATGCAAATTCTGCTTGTGGCAGAATCTGATCCCATTGGTTATGATGCTCACTGATCAGACTCCTCAACAAGTTTCCCAAGCTTTTGTTTACCACCTTAGTCTGTCCATCTGTCTGAGGATGATAAGCTGAGCTGGAGGACATATCTGTCCCCAACTTCTTCCACAGTGTTCTCCAAAAATGACCAACAAATTTTGTGTCTCTGTCCGAAACGATACTTCTGGGTAGGTCGTGAAGTCTCACAACTTCCTTGAAAAACAGATTTGCAACATGTGTTGCATCACTGGTCTTCTAGCATGGGATAAAGTGTGTCATATTTGAAAATCTATCCACCACCACAAATATGGAATCACATCCTCTTTGCGTTCTTGGCAGTCCTAACACAAAATCCATGCTTATTGCATCCCAAGGCCTCTCTGGTATCGGCAATGGTTGATACAATCCAGTGTTTTGTCTTGTTCCTTTTGCATGTTGGCAGATTCTACATTTGTTCACAAATTTAACCACTTTTGTCCTCATACCTGGCCAATAGTATGAATTGCTCAAATGTGTGAATGTTTTATCATGGCCGAAATGTCCAACCAATCCTACACTATGCTTCTCCTTCAAAAGGTTGTCCCTCATTGAACATTTTGGTATGCATAACTGATTTCCCTTGAACAACAATCCCGCTTGAATAATATACTATGTCTATTGGCTCCTATCTCTTAGCATAGGATTTGTGCATGCTTCATATGCCTCCTTGAAATCTGGATCATCTCTGTACATTTCCTTAAGGTGTTCAAACCCCAAGATCTTCACCTGAAATTCCTGTAGAATCAAACATCTCCTACTCAATTCATCAGCAACTTTGTTAGCATTCCCAGCAATATGTTTTATGACAAAAGTAAAATTCTGCATAAACCCAATCCACTTTGCATGCTTTTGATTCAATTTTTCTTGTCTGGTTATGAATTGTAAATCTTGGTTATCACTGTACAAGACAAATTTTTGTGGGACAAGGTAATGTCTACACTTCTTCAGGGCTTGAATTATGGCATAAAGTTCATTATCATATGTGGAGTATTTTCTCTTAGTCTCATTCAACTTCTCACTGAAATAGGCAACCATTCTATTATCCTAGCTCAAAATCGCTCTGATTGCAACTCCACTTGCATCGCATCTCACCTGAAATGTCTTTTCAAAGTATGGCAAGACCAGAATTGGTCGCTCTGTTATCTTCTCCTTCAATGTATTGAAGCTCCTCTCTGCCTCCTTTGTCCATTCAAAAGACTTGTGCTTCTTTTTTACTGTATCCATCATTGGTGCACAAATTGCACTGAAATCTTTGATGAACTTCCTATAAAAACTTGCTAATCCATGGAAGTTTCTTACCTCAAACATGCTTCTCGGTGACGGCCATTCTTTGATTGCTTTCACTTTTTCTAGATCCATCTTCAACTCATTTGAAGAGATCACAAAACCCAAGTAAATGGGTTTTGTCTTCATAAAAGAGGACTTCTTCAGATTTATCAACAACTTCTCTTGTTGTAGTCTTCTCATCACTAGTGTCGGGCATCTCAAATGCTCCTCTTTAGTCTTGCTAAAGATGAGTATATCATCCAGATATACACCCCCAAACTTGCCAATGAAACATTTCAGTATTTTATTCATCAACCTCATAAAAGTACTCGGGGCATTTGTTAAACCAAATGGCATAACAAGCCATTCATACAAACCTTCATTTGTCTTAAAGGTTGTCTTCCACTCATCACCTTCTCTCATTCTTATCTAGTGATATCCGCTTTTCAAATATATCTTAGAAAAGAAGTTTTCTACACTTAGACAGTCCATTAAATCATCCATTATTGGCAAAGGAAATCTATATCTGATGGTGATATTGTTAATGGCTCTTGAGTCTGTACAGATTCTCCATCCTCTATATTTCTTTGGACTCAACATAGTTGGCATTGCACATGGACTCAAGCTCTCCCTGACCAATGCTTTGTCTAACCATTCCTGGACTTGGTTCTTTACTTCCTCATTCTCTCAAGGTGTCTGTCTGTATGTTGTTTTGTTTGGCAAACTTGCTCCTGGTATCAGATCAATATGATGGTTGATACTTCTGATGGGCGGTAATCAGTTAGGTAGCTCATCCACCACTATGTCAGCAAAATTATCCAACAATTCCCGAATTTCTTCCGGCAAATCATCCATTGAAGTACTTATAAGGACAACTCTAGGTTTCCTCACCACAACAAAATGCATCTATTGTCCATTCTTAACTTCTCTCGGGAGTTTCTTCCTGCTCATGAGAAGTATGCTTGTGTTGGCTTCCCCTTTCTCTTTCTTCTCCTCTATTGGCAGCAACATGTGTGTCCTACCATTCTTCTCCAAGGTGTATGTATTCTTCCTCCCATCATGAATGACATTCTTGTCAAACTGCCATGGTCTTCCCAA
>JZKD02S0187716.1:52536-68395 GCA_000966675.3 Picea glauca
GCTTTCCTTCTAACAAAAGCACAATCACATTGCCAACAATAATATTGCATGGTGAAAGAGAGCTAGTGCATGCTATATTTCCTTCTAGCACAAGAAAAAATGCATTTCCAACAACAACATTGCTCCATGAAGGAAAGCCAGTCTCTTCTAGCTTTCCTTCCTACACAGACACAATCACATTTCCAACAATAACATTTCACCGTCTAGTAAATATAGTTCCTAATAAATTTCCTTTTTACATAGGCACAATCACATTGCAAACACCAACATTCCATCATGAAGGAAAGATAGCTCACACTAGCTTTCCTTCTAACACAAGCACAAGAAAATTTCCAACAACAACATTGCATCATGAATGAAAGCTAGTACATTCTAGCTTTTTCCTTCTAGCACAAGCATAAACATATCTCCAACAAAACAATTGCACTATGAAGGAAAGCTAGCACCTACTAGTTTTTCTACTTGCACAAGCAAAAGCGCATTTCCAACAACAACATTGCACCATGAAGGAAAATTGGCGCCTGCTCGCTTCCCTTCTTGAATAGGACCAAGTGCGTTTCCAAAAATAAAATTACACTCTGAAAGAAAGCTAATGCACACTAGATATAATTCTAACACAAGCACAAGTGCATTTCCAACAACATCATTGCATCATGAAGGAAAGCTAGTGTATGCTAGATTTCCTTCTAACACAAGAACAGATACATTTCCAACAACAACATTGTACCATGAAGGAAAACCAGTTTTTGCTAACCTTCTTTCTCACATAGGCACAAGAGCATTGCAAACAAAAACATCATACCATGAAGGAATGTTAGTGCCTACCAACTTCCCTTCTTGCATAGGCACAAACACATTGCCAACAACAACATTCCACCATGAAAGAAAGCTGACACATGCCAAATTTCCTTCTAACACAAGAAAAAACACATTTTCAACAACATTGCACTGTGAAGTAAATCTAGCACCTGCTAGCTTTCCTTTTTACATAGGCACAAGTGCATTGCCAACAAGAACACTGCACCATGAAGGAAATCTAGTGCCTACTAGATTTCTTTCTTGCACATGCACAAGTTCATTACCCACAAAAACATTTCATGATCAAGAAAAAATAATGCATGTTAACTTTCCTTCTAACATAAACACAAACACATTTCCAACAATAACATTAAATAGTGAAGAAAAGTTAACATCTACCAGCTTTCTTTCTTTCATAGGCAAAATCTCATTGCCAAAAACACCATTGCACCATGAAGGAAATCTAACACTTCAAAACCTTCCTTCTTGCATAGGCACAAACACATTTCCAACAACAACATTCCACCATTAAGGAAAGCTAGTGTGTGCTAGCTTTCTTTCTAACAAAATCAGAAGCACGTTTCCAACAACAATATTGCACTATGAAGGAATGCTAGTGCATGCCAGATTTCCTTTTAGGAAAAGAATAAACCTATTTCGAACAACAACACTGTACTGTTGAAGAAAGCTAGTGCCTACTAGATTTCCTTCTTGCACAGGCACAAGTACATTTCCAACAACAACATTGCAACATGAAAAAAAGAAAGAGCCTACTAGCTTTCCTTCTTTCACAAGCACAAGTCCATTTCCAATGACAACATTCGACTGTGAAGGAAAACTAACATAAACTACCTTTCCTTCTAACAAAAGTAGAAGCACATTGGCATTAAAAAAATTGCACTATGAAGGAGAGCTAGCACATGTTAGCTTTCCTTATAGCACAAGAAAAAACTCATTTCACACCAAACCAATGTAATGTGAAGGTGTTGTACCCACAACAATTCTCATTCATTTTTTTTTAATTTAGGGAAATTGAATGGAAAACCCCCTTTCCTAAATTTCTACCTAACCTAATACCTAAGGCACACTGACTTCTAAGGTTTACCTTCCATAAGAAGTAGGGGTTTTACCTTTCTTGTTATTGGTCATTGAACTTACCTAGTATCCCTTAAATGTCATGCCTAATCTATCACAAGGGATTAATCCTATCCCACTAATTTAGTGTGAATCCTCAATGTACTGCGGAAACATTTTGATGCTTACCTATGCTCCAATAAAATTCTAGCACTTTTGTAGAAGAAAAACTGTGACGAATGCCCAACAAGTGCTTCAAACAATATTGACTATTTTCCCACAACCTGCAAAGTGTGAGCTTGTAGGAAATCACTGTGTGTAATTCATAACAAGAGAACATGCTTACCAAGTATCAAAATCACCCGCAGGAGATGAAGCATGCACTTGTGCGGCATAATTATTCATGACGATTCATGCAAACCAGTCAAAAGAGATTCCCTATATCCTCGCATGATGTATTCCCGTGTAGCCCGCAACTTCCCTTAACTGAAGTACGACAAACCGAAAGGGGAATTCACATGAAACATTTGATCGAAAACACAATGTGGAACCTGCAAGATATCTCATGTCATCATGATAACATTCACATGCATTTATCCCACACTCATGAGCCACATGCCACAAAGGTCATATCCCTGTAAACTTGCATTTTGGAAAGGTCGTTCGATCATGTGTTGTTTCCCACATGTGAAATAATTACTAAATTTAATTGCATTAATTTTTTGGATATCTAATAGGTTGGATACAAGGCCAAGACTCGATCATTCACACGATCGATATTAACGACTAAGGGTATATGAAGGCCTAATGTTTATGAGTTGTATCTCTTAGGGTAGATGATTAATATTTGTGAATTAAGTTGTGCATCTGATAAATATGAAGAACTCATGTATTTGTAAATCTTATAGGTTATGAGAACGAGGAAATGACTAAAGCTGCAGGTCGCAGAGCCATAGCTTAGACATGATGACAATGTCTGATACTGGTTATCACATAGGCATTCAAGGTTGCAACAGATGGGAGGAAATGTACAACATGTTATGTAGTGTGGAATTAGCAAAAAATTACCTCGGCCTCAACATATATCAGAACATACAGAAGAGAGACATTCATGTTGTCATCGCTTGGACTGCAATCCTACCATACAATGAAGTGACAAGGTGGGCATACGGGAATGTGAATACACAGGAACATGTTATCACCAACAGAAAAGGGACTAGCATTGATCCTCTAATTCCAAGTAGTTTCCACAAGATCTACAAGCTACCAAAGCCATTGGTGTTATGGAATAAGGGATTTAAAAGCCAAAGCCACTTGAACTCATTTAGGATTGGTGGGACAAGGAAAATCCATTCATCCCCAAACTCAACAAGATATACAATACCCAATACTTTAAACCCCCATATCAACTACAAATTTTCATAATATGTAGATTGTATGGAAGGAGAATTGCATACACTTCAAACAAGAGTGGACAACCATGGTGCATGTAGTAGCATAAGTGAGAGTGGTATTCAATAGAGAATCAATTTTATTAGACAACATTTGACTCAATGTCTACACTACTACATATGGTGTTGAAGTCTGACAAGTTGTTTTGACATTACAAACAAAATTCACCTCACCGTCGGATGTTACTCATTAATTCTCAAAATTTCATTATATTTTTTTCTTGCTTCCCTGATGTTTTTCGGACATACAATGTAGTGTAGTATTCATTGTAGTTTTGATTCATATTCAATGGTTTTCAATATCGACGACATCACTATCGTGACCCACCATTTCCCCGTGGCCTGCCTCTATGACACCTATGTGGAACTGCCATGTCATCAAAGTTTTGTGTCATGGGTGCGTTTTGCTCCTAATTGGGCCTTGATTGTGCCATCTAGGGGGATAAAAATGTCTGTCATGGGCTTATTATGCTTGTGTGGTCTCGATCAAGATCTCAATTATGCCTTATTGAGGAGGCCTTTTAGGCCCTAATAGTCATCACATATACATTATTAGACATTAGACTACATGAAAATGTGTAATCAAGTAATAATATATGTAAAAAGTGGTAAATGTAACTAAACAAAGGATTCGTTGGAGCTGGTGAAACCGCTCCAACGATTTACCCATTGTATAAATAACCCTAAATATGGAATACAAAGACAGTTTGATATCCTTCCCCACATTGATCTCCTTCTTTCTTGGGATGTGTGTGTTCTTGATGTGCGTAATGTCTCTCTCCTTGAATGTGTAGTATACCTAGGGAAGTAATATGGGGTACCTAGGGAGGTACCCAATGGAAATGTGGTTATGTATTATTAGTGGAAGTCATTTAATATATGAGAATGTGGTCATTCAATGTAAGGTGGACTAGGTCCACTATATTAATAAAGGCCCACTATGGTAGTTAAATGTAATAAATGTGAGAAGGCTCTCTAGAAGGTTCCTAGGAGATAGAGAGAGCTATATAAAGAAGTGTAAGCAATGTAATGAAACATAGTGAATACTATTGTGTTGAGTGTTCTAATGAATGGTTTGATGTTTATTATTGGTTTATTGCTGAAGTATATTTGCAGATTATTTAAGATCTTAACAACTGGTATCAAAGCACTTTCCTTGGCCAAAGAAGGGGATAATTTTTTGGCTCTTTTTGCAGATTTTTTCTAGAGAAAAAAAGGGCGGCACACTTCAGGTTCATATATGAAACTTTCTGAGTATAATTTGGCCACAAGTATTGTATATTTGAATTCATCTCAGAAAAATACCCGATTTAAAAAAAAATCATCCAAAACCCGAGAAGTAAAGTTATGAACATTTTAAATTCAGTGATTTTCAAGGTTTTTCCAGAAAAAGCCGCGATTTTCTATCGTAATCTATTTTTAAACCCTATATTTTGTTGTAGTTTTCTTTCAAGAATGATGCATTTTAATGGAAGAGATGATAGCCCTAGTATTGAAGAATATATCAAAAATATAAAGTCATCATGTGGCTTCCTATGGCGAAATGGACTATGGATAAATTTAAGGGATGACTAACTGGTGGTTTGATGTTAAACCTAAATAAATTTATGCACTTTCAGATAAAGAATATGAAAATTTATTTTTAGACAAGTGGTCTCGTTCCAAGAGAAAGGATAAATAATGCATCAATGTTTATTTTCAAGTAGCAAATTTATATTACAGGTCCATGGTTGTATTCATAAGCTTAAGGTTATTGTTTCTATTAACCCTAGTTGCATGCATAATTTTATCAATATCTAGTTGGTTAATAGATTGAAAATTTCTGCAAAGAATATCCAAAGCATATAGGTTGAGGGTGAAAATGTTAAAATTTTTAAATATTTGAAACTCTATATGGATAAATATGTGTTGCATTCATATTTTTATGCTATGGATATGGATGAAGTGGATATTGTTTTGGGATATCCTTGGATAGAATTAGTGGGTACCATTAATATTAATGTGCCAAAGAAGTTTTTGAAGTTGTGGTACAAGAAAAAGAAAATCACATTGCAAGATGTGTCTCTTAATAAGAAAGATGAGCCCACATAGGCCAACAAAGCAATTATTTTCGAGTCCAAAGTTGAATTGGAGGCAGAGTCTACATAAGGAGATGAAGCAAAACCACTGGAGGTCATTGACTCAAAGACACAATGTGTTGCATATTTTAAGAAAAAAGAACAGATTCCTACAGTTGTTGTAGATCATCATCCACAATCATCGAGGCAAGGGCATGACAATTAACACATTTATGCGAACCGGAAAGGAAACCAATCCATATAAGGTGCATGGAGGACTCCTAGCATTACGAGATAGATCAATCTACAGAAATAATCCCATGGAAACCCTGACATGATGCATATCAAGATCAGGGTGGCAAGACAACATATGGACATCATGTTTGACTTCCATTGGGATGGATGGATGGTCGTACTTGGTACCAGTTGGCTACATTGTTTAGCTAGTCATATTGTATGGTTTCTTCTCGTGTTTCGAGGATGAAACATGTGAAGGGGGATGGAATGTAGTATACCTAAGAAAGTAATATGGAGTACATAGGGAGGTACCCAATGAGAATGTGGTTATGTATTATTAGTGGAATTCATTTAATATATGAGAATGTGGTCATTCAATGTAAGGTGGACTAGGTCCACTATATTAATAAAGGTCCACTATGGTAGTTAAATGTAATAAATGTGAGAGGACTCTCTATAAGGTTCCTAGGAGAGGAGATAAAAAGAGCTATATAAAGAAGTGTAAGCAATGTAATGAAACATAGTCACGAAGAATATTGTGATTGTACAAGCAAGGATTGCTTGAGTTTTATCCTTCCGTAAGGATTAATATATGGTGTTACTCTACCTCAAGGGTTTTGTCTACATCTTGTGTTCATGTTATGGTGAATGTTTTGGTTTATTCTTGTTGGGATTAAGGTTATTTCTGAAGTATATTGGTAGATCTATTCAGACACTTAACATAATGTCTGCCCTAATTCCTGAGACTACAACATTTTCGTTTCATTGTGGTGTGACTTGAATCTGAAGAAGATTTGCATTGACGGTGATCTTGGAGGAACCTTTTTTTTTCTAGTGGGTGAGAGCCAAAAGAAGTCTGCAAAATAAGAAAAGAGAAATGAAGAATTCACAATCAAATATATTAAAGATGATCGCAAAAGATTGATGTTTGTCGCAAAATGATTGATGCTACTTGGCGCTGTATGATTGTTCGTGGATGCTGTTAAAGAAAAATCTATCGGGAGATTTTTTGCTGTTGATTGTTCATGGGAATTTCTCAATACACTTGTAATGAAAATTTACCAGAAGATACAAGAAACTCTAAAATCTATAGGAGAAATAATTTAATATGAACATTTCAACAATATACAAAGAAATTATAAAGTTTGATCTGTTTGTCTACAATTGGGCATGATGAAGACATGATTGTGCACACGCCATTCGATGGTCGAATGAAATTGAAGAAGTTGGCCACAACTCTTCTATTTCCACGAAGAAGTTTCTCCCTTGATCCTTCAAATGCTACTTATGAGAGACCGGGTGGGAACAACATAGAAAGGCCCGAAGAGTTGAAGGATCTGGCTGACGTACTGGCATTCAAGGAGTCTATTTTGATCTTGAATGATATATTGCACAATCAATCACATCCTTTATCTTGGAAACAACCATGAACAAATTCCATGATCTTGTCGTAATGCTCATTGGTGAAACCACCAACGAAACTGTGTGAAGAACTCGACACGCACGACTCCCATTTCCTCTGGTGCAACCTTTCATTTTCTTCATGGCAGAGTGCCTTCTTTGACAAGGCACTTTCATATTTTCCAGCAAAGGAACGTGGAGCGAGATCTAGACATTCAACACGACATATATTTTTGTTATAAAATACGCTAGATCCACCATCAAACCGTCATTACGAGAATTTCACTCAGTTGACGTGCAAATAGTATAGAAGAACCAGAAGTTTCACGCCATCATTGATGGCGGTCTTCTATTTGGTCAATGTGCAAATAGCATAGAGATAGGATAATTGGGTCGACAATGTGGCAAATTATCTGAGTGGAAGGAAATCTCCAGGAGTCCTTACAAACCATTAACAAATAATACCACACCGACGACAGGGGCTCGCAAGTGAAACCAGTCATCAACAGTCGATGTCGATGGAGAGCCGACCGAAGAATTTTTGAGAGTCGATGGTGATGGATATTCGACAACCGACTTATTTTTGGTCGACTTATGTGGCCAACTAATTGGTCGACTTGGTCGGCTGATCGATAGTGTTTGATCCTAATCAAAGAAAATTTCTTGCGACGAAGAGATAATTACTTTGAAAGGTGTAAACCTATTGACAATGGGCAGATTTAATAGGGGTTTAGTGTTTAATAAGTTTTCTATGGACAGGATTAAATATGGCTGGAATATTCTTAGTAGTCACGCAAAATAAATGGCTGTGATTTCAATCATTAACTTCTTAGCTATTATAAAGACATCCGTTTATGTGTTTATTTTTTTACATTTACCTAATCATATTTAAAAATTACTTTGATAGTTGGCTGATTGCCAAGTAAGTGATTAACAAAAATTAAAATATTAACAACAGATAAATGAAGCTCAACCGTTTATTTGTTAATCAATAATAAAATTTAATATATTCTTTTAAGGATTCTTTTCATTTATTAACCTTTCAAACGTTTTGTATAAAATGAACGTACAATAATAATTCCAACTGACTTTTTGTATTCCTTCAACTTTAAAGTAAAGAGAAATCGACCCATCAGGTGTATTGATCGATGGAGAGCGATGATGAATAATGAGCAACCCTCCACTCAAATAAGTCATTTATGACTTCAATGTCGATATTTACCGATATAGTCAAAAATTGACTTCATGGATGAATTCCCTGGGCCGACTTGCTCGACCAATGAAGAAATATTTAGCGTGATATTGCCCAAAAAATATGACAAAGTGCAAGCAAAGATAAGTCGACTCACCTCTCGACCATTTTCTTGCACATACCGACCAAGCATAGTAAGAATGGGTAGAATGTCAACTAAACTAAATAATCGACCAGAAATGAGGTGGGCTACTAGTATAATTCACCAGAACTATACGATGAGTTGATGCATCTCGACATCGAGAAAAATAATTGAGCAGGCGAAGAAAGACGCAGGAAGGCATGCGACTGTTTGTTTTTTATGAAGAAATTTTCGAGGTTAAATGATTATTAAAAATGCAATGGGTCCATGAATCAGATCCTTTCTTTTTATAAAGGATTAAAATATGTGTATTGCATGAAGTATTAGTCTAGTTGAGTCGGTTAAGTATACATTATTCTAGTAGAGTCACGTCCAGTTGACCTAATAGTCGATTCTAGTCAACCCAAGAGTCGAATATGTTTAGTTCAAATTCGAGTATGTTTAGTCAAAAAGGAAAATCATTATGTTGTCAGTTTCAATTTCAAGATGTATTGAAAATTTGAATCAAAGTAGAAAGGAGGGGGTTAAATTTGCGTCTTCTTTGAAGGCATGAGATCCCCTCCACCATTTTAATATACATCCGTCCTTAGCTGACGAGTTTAGGTTCTTGTCGACAATAGTTGATTCCTAGTTGACAACACACAAACTCTGTGAACTTGTAATTGAGTCATAATCGATCATCCTTCATATAATATGAATTGAAGACTCCATACACTTATAGAAAGTAGCACAATCATGATAAAAATCATCACAAAAACAAGGGTGATGAAAAATAGAGAAACGATCATAATTGAGCATGTCATAGAGAATCGACAATGACCATGTCGGCAATAGTTAAAGGCATCCAAGAGAGAAGTTTTATGACACACACATGGAGCGCTTAAAGAAAAGATGATGAAAGTAATATTGAACTGATTGAGCCCCTTGTTACAATAGTTGCAAAATACTCATGGATCGTGAAAATGAAATAATGGTATGAGTGATTGATGGCACATACCCTCGTCGATTCCGAATCAAGAACCCTCTGGGATTGATAGCCTGACAAGAGCATGTGAGAAGTCTAGGTCTGAATTGATCAATCAACTTTGAAATAAAAACAACTTCGACACCTCCTGAAATATATCACAATTGATAGAGGTAAGCAGAACATGGAGATCGAGGAGATGGGATATGTCACTCAGATATGGTTGAGATTGGTCACAGTGAACCTTGTATACATGTGTCTCCATATCCAGCTGGCGACTATTGCGATTGAGTTACCTATGCATTCTAGTATGCATGGGTGATACGCAATAAGGATACTTCTGCAACAATAGAGACTTAGGACATTGTTGCATGCTTGCTCGGGACGAACAATGAATTGAGCATGGGGGAGATTTTGAGGAGGCCTTTTAGGACCTAATAGTCATCATATATACGTTATTACACATTAGACTACATGATAATAAAGTAAGAATATATGTAACAAATGGTAAATGTAACTAAAAATAGTATTAGGCATAGTGGGTGCAACTGCTCTAACCATTTACCCATTGTATAAATAACCCTAAAGATGGAATTCAAAGATGGTTGGATATCCTTCCCCACATTTATCTCCTATTTTCTTGGGATGTGTGTGTTCTTGATGTGCATAATGTGTCTCTCTCCTTGAATGTGTTCCCTAACTTCTGAGACTACAACATGCCTTCTATGAGGGACAACATGCGAATTATGCTCGCGTTGTCTTGATTGAGATGTCAGTTATGCTTGGTATGGGGGATAAAAATGTTCGACACGTGATAATTATGCGTGCTCTTCCTCTAGGCATCACTTAAATTGTAAGTACAAGGATTAACAGATGAACATAGTACATATTAGAAGTTTGCATGATGTGGGCAAGCTTTACAGTACCTGACCCAGATCAGTGGTGCCTGTAGATAGGCTATGTGTAAATTTCAAGTCAGATGTTGGTTAATGTGACCTCTAAAGTCATATGATGGTTGGTCTTGACTAATACTACCATTTCCTAGAGTTACCCTTTGTATAATGAAGGGACAATAGTCCATTGAACAATAAATAACTCATTGAGTGGTTAAGTCTAGACAATTACAGTGCCCTAGGGTTTTCTCAGGAAGATGAATCTATTTATGCATTCATAAATGCAACTTAAACAACATAAAATTATAATTTTTCCTAGATTTAGATCACCAGATTCATGTGAAAAATGCCAATTAAACATAGAACGTTTATACTATGCTACTATGGGGGAAAGCTGGGAAGGATTCAGGTGGTCGGATCATAGGTCATAGTACTACACCCATATGTGGATGGTTCCACGATTCAAGAATAAGCACTCTGCATCAACTTCGACGGTCTAGGAGGCCACAAGATAGAGAAAAGGGGAGTCTCCAACAATAGTGGGAGGACCAAATAAAATGGAGCACATCTTGAGGGGGGGAATCGATGATGCCAACAATTTCAAGGGAATGCGATCGTACAGGGAGACATAAGACAAAGTAGTTCATGAGAAGGAATATGTCTAGGTTGGTTTGGCCAAATGGGCATTAAAGGTGTTTAACCTAGGTATACGATATGACAAAAGTTGCTTAGTAACAAGATCATAACAATTGATAAACATATACCTTTTTGGTATCAATCCTGTCCATCCCCACCATAATATTCTTCCTCAAGCTCATCCCCAATACTTCCCCTACTCTCTTTCCACCTAGTGGTTCACCCTCCATATCCATACTAAATTCCGTATCTTCCATTAGACCCTTCAATAAACTACCAATTTTGGAACTTGTTGGCATTGTAATATGCTTCAGTAACCACCCATAGTGTGAATTTGGTGTATGGATAAAACAACCTTCCAAGTATCGATTGTAGTGGACAACTGGCTAAAATAAGGTGGAGTGTACCTCAAGTAATAAGCATTGCCTCAAAGCTGTAACTATTGGCTCGCGTGTTGTGAGAAATTTCACCCTGCAAACAGGTTGGACTCTCCATAGATCAAACTATGATCTAAGACATACACAAAATAAATGGTTACTAGTTTCCTTGTAGATCTATTTCATTAACCTATAGATATAAGATGTGAGACCTATTTTTTCCTTGAAGTTTGTCCTTGCTGCTTCGTCCTTTTACCTTGCTACTCCAATTCCTTTAGTGATCAAAGAGACCTGCAAAACAAGAGGTAGAAAAACCTTTCTACTTCTACTAGATCTTGTTAGGTAAGAACTAAATATATCTATACTCGATTTAACTTAAGCATAGACACTATCATGGACATCATAGTGAAAGGAACATGTCAACTTGATATTAATGGAAATCCAATAAAAAAGGAACTTACAAATCACCTTTGATGATGCAACAATATTCTCCAAGCTCTCCAGTATAACCCTTGCATTAATGTCTTCAGATCAAAATGATGATTCTTCAATGGATTCCTTCCCCCCTTCCCATGAATGGCCTTGTTTATATAGATCTTGAGAGGTTTAACCACCATATCAAATGAAGGGAATGGTTGAGATATTCACTCCTTAGGTTAGGATTTAGTACCCAAAATGGAGGGAAGATGGATGACTGAAGTTCATGAGTCATCCCTCAACCATAATCACTCAAACATATCTTGGGATTTTCCCATAGAAAAAGGTGGGTTGACTCTAACAAGACTAACGCTCCCCCAATAATTTCAATAGAGCATTACTAACGCTCCCCTAGAGTTGATTAGGGAGCATTAACACTCTTTCTACATGGGTAGGGGGAGTTAGTGGTAAAAAAAGGATTAAAACTTAGAGAAAGTGGTTAGGTTTCACCATTTTCTCAATGTTTCCTCATTCACCATGTCTTAGGGAACAAAACCAACATTTAGTCATGGTGTCAACATTCACGACACTTAATAAAGTTCATGCGACACTTAGTAGGGTGCATACGACACTTGAAAAAGTGCATGAGACTCTTAGTAAGGTGCATATGACACTTTATGACACTTAAGGTGTGTAAAATATGAGAAACCTAAGTGTGACATTTTGGTGTGCAAAAGATTCCTCTTAAAGTGTGAGGTCAAAAGAGAAACTAATGGCCGAAACACTTTACAAAAATATCGATGCAAGGGTGTTGGAGTAGGAGAACCTGACAGAATATGCAAACAACCATCAAACAATATATATGTATCATTCTCAAGGCAGGCATACCTATACTCGAAATACAAATCAACTCAAAGCAGGGACACCGACCAATAGACCGCTGATCCATGAAAAATATTGACTAAGGATATGGCCACTAGAGATACGATGTGGATCCATACCTCCATTAATCAATCAGGTCACAACCACGAAAAATAAACAATGGAGCTATGATATGACACAAACATAGCCACAGATAAATACAAAGTGGATCTATGTGAAAATATACACATTAGTGAGATTTCCAATATGGTGGTTATACTGGAATTGTTTACATATTTAAATGATCTCCATCGTATCTTGAGTAAAGCACATAATACAGTGAGCGCCCCACCCAGGGTCTTCATCTTGATTCTGAAATGGTATGATTCTAGCCATGTGAATAGATGACTTGATGTCAAACATGGTAGAAACCACTTGATTACCAGTCATTAATGTATACCGTTAACAAGTGCGAGGGAAATCACCAATGATGACAATGACTCCCAAGGTACCCTAGTACATTCCAATAAATGTGAACAAATGAGTTGAAGTCAAACACTTGGTGGGATCATTTGATCGGAGGCCAATGATGTAAATCTATTGTCGAAAGTGAGGAGGCTTTCCATTGAGGAATGTAGGTCCCAAGGTACTAACTTTTTTCTATTTATAATTTTTGGATAATGTGCTAAAGTAGATAGGAACATACTCGACGAAGGAGGGCCATGATGTATCCCTCATCATCAACAAAAAATAAACATAGGAAAGTGATGTAAGATGGTGTATTAAATGAGTATGGACTAACACGAGGATGAAAGTTGGTAATACCATAGATGGTTGGTTTGTTGTGAAACTTCCCTTGAATATTGTGAGGAACAACGACTGACTTGGAAACATTGACTCGATGAGTAACAAGAACATAATGTGACGATAATTAGAGCACTCTTTGACTGGGAAGAAAACGTATAATGACACATAGAATTGGTATGACTCAGAGACAAGTAGATTACCCAACTGTAAGACTAGATGAAAACATGTGCCATTTTCAAGGGTGACAAAAAACAACTTCCACAATGGTTTCCAAAAATATTTGACCCACTTCCTTCAATTCCCCCCCCCCCCCCCATGATTGGTGAGTACCTATTTTTTTTTAATGAGCTTGAGGAAGATAACATATGCTCAGTATAGCTCATCTTCGATGAGTCCCTCATCATATGTTTAATGAACCTAAAGAAGGAGAGGTTTAGTTTTGTATGGGTCTTTAGGTTTGGTCCCATTTAGGTCCTTCAATGTATAGTTTTATGAGTCCAAAGAAGGAAAACTCAATGATATTTTCACATTTAGGGAGTTTTAAAAGGATCGCAAAGAAATTCTAAGGTTTTTATTTTTCGTAAATTTAGTCCCCGAGCCTGAAAAAGTAAAAAAAAATTACAAGGGAGAACTCTTCTAGTCATGATTGAATAGAGTATACACGTTTTGCAGTTAGTCTTATGAGGCCGAAAAGGGGTAAAATACCACTTGAAATACACCCTTTCAAACCTTTTAATGAGTGTGAAAGGAAACAAACTCACTTAACAATCTTTTCATGTTTAGGGAGTTTTAAAAGAACTTAAAGGAGACTCCAAATAATTTCTTTTTTCGTATATCTTTTACGAGTCGGAAAAAGTGGTAAAAGTATACTTGGTAACCTATTCTCATGTATTAATGAGCATGCGGAAGAACAAAGACTAAGCTCATTTATTCCCAATGTAATGTCCAAAGATTTTGAGTGATACCCATGGGTGGTTGTTAGTTTCTCCCCACCTGAGAAGCTAGAAGATTAACTCCAACATGATGTCCAGAGGCTGGAGACATGCCCCCCAAGATTCGTTTCATCTGCCAACTCTTATGTTGTCACCAATTTCTATACCATATTAGAATCCTGGATACTAATAGGTAAATGTTCACCAGAGGAAGAAAGAGGATCAATTGACATAGGCAAATGAAATGAAGGTTCAGTTACAATATCTAGTGAAAGACTCAACTTAACATTTATGAGATCTAGCAAAAGACTTGACTCAATTTTTATGATATCTAGTGAAATACTTGACTCAACATTTACGATATCTATTGAAAGACTCAAGTCAATTGGAGGGGGATATGTTTCATTTTTTAACGAGCTTGACATAGTAAATAAACTATGCTCGTAATCCTCTGTTTCATTTTTTAGCGAGCTTGACATAGAAATGAGATTTTTTCTTGATACTGGTTACATGTTTTAATGAGATTGGAATTGAAAATATAACTATGCTCATCACTCTCTACCATGGCTTCCAAGAGGTCTTCATCAGATGGAAGAACAATACTCTGGAAGAAATACATGGTAAGAGACATACTTGGATTAATAGGGGGAAGAGTAGACTCCAAGGTCCCTAACAAGTGGTTTTCCATGTCAACTACCAGATCTAATTCTAAAGAATGTGAGAATATAGAGAGAGGCTCATTCTCATTCGTATTTGAATGCATGGGGCATGTTTCCACATAATTAACCTGTTTCGGGGTAGATATTGCTTGCATGTAAGGAATGTTCAAATAATTCAGATGGTTGGCCTTCATATGAGTGCCAATGAATGAAAGATGGTCAATGGTCACAATGTTTCCATTATGAGGGAAAGACATCACTCGAAAAAGTGTGGACATAACAAATTTCATAGCATATAAATAGTCTTTCCCAAGGAGAAAATTAAAGTCCAAAGGGCCTTGAACTATCATCACATCAATATGGACAATTTTCCCTCCTAAGGTAACATGTAACCGAGGAAGGATCCCTAAATATTCATCAGATCTTATGTTAAAAGCCAACAGGTTATGGGTCATTGACACAAGCTGAGGGGAACCAAGAACTTGCCAAGCGTTCGAGGACAAAATGCTAACAGAAACACCTTCATCTACGATAGAGTGACATATTTTTATATCACAAACTTCCACAATGATTTGAAAGGGATTGCAGGAAGGAAGACGAGGTACCTTCATTCTATTCCAATCAAAGGAAATTACCTCATTACTTGGAGGGGGTTCCAATGGAATGGGTGAAATGACCCCTTGTCTAAAATAATTTGTAGTAAAAATAAAGACATGAGTGATATCTACTTCACTCTTTAAGGGAAGTGTAACATCCCGCTCTGGCGCACTGAGAACACATATTATTCGAGGACACTTGCTCGCAAGTGATCTGGACCCTTTTTATGTTAGACCTTTTATATTTGATTATGATGTGATTGACAGATGACATGATGTGTTACTATTTGATGTATATGGGTGCTATTGACTCAGTTTTATTGAGTGTGCAGGGTTTTTGACCTTGAGGATGCAGAGGCATCGGT
>JZKD02S0187716.1:70512-81993 GCA_000966675.3 Picea glauca
TCTCTGATTGTGTGTGGCCCCTTTGCGGCTCGGGGGGCTGAGGGGGAAGAAGAGTACCCCTAGCGTTTGGCTGGGAGGTACCGGTGAGCTCATTGAGGTCGGCAAGCAGGAGCAGAAGTGTCAGGAGCACAGGAATCATTGCGGCAAGCAAATAAGCCAAAGGTATGTTCCTGAACTAAGTAGTTAGAATGCATAGTAATTTATGAAAGGACTGCGTAAATTTTATTTGTTGCTCTGGACGACGGAATTTTTATTAGGGTTCTGGTGGACTGTGTAAAAAGAAAATATTTACTGCTCATGATTTTTGACTGTGCAAATTCCCATTATTTTGCCCTGGACCATGGAAAAGATTATTATTTAATGTTGCTCCTTCCCGGCGAGTTCATAGTTTAAACTCTAGCATTTTCCTGGTTTTAATCCACCGAGTGTTTATGGTGAGAGTCCCTGCTTTTTCTAGTCTAATCCCACTGCGTTTTATGGTGAACACTCTGCGGTTGGGGGGGTTTATCTTTTCCCTGCGTGGGTAGTTACTTTCTCTGCGTTTTTAGGGCTTGGGGTGTATAATCTGGCTGTCCTCCTGTTACCGTGCTCATATTAATATCGTCCTGAACATTGATCCGCGCAAGACAAGGGAAGAAGATTAGCATGGTCAACTCCACTCCATAGTTGTTTCGAACCCGACTGTTCATGGTATTCTGGCGCGATCTGACCCCAAATACAACTTCCAGAACGATAAGGAGTAATGATATACCCGTTTCAGTTTCGACTTTGCTTTTCGTTTTGTTGATTTTCTTTTATCTTGGTCTTTATTTTAAAGTTAAACCCCAGCAGAAGACTTCGGACAATGAGGCGAATTTCAATTTTGGAGGTCTCAGACTAGAAATGCAGGTAGGAGATGCAAGTTTTAACAAAGAAAAGTTTCAAAGGAGGTAGAGACCATACACCCGTTTCTCCACCAGAGTTTTGTAAAGGTACCCTACACAATAGGATGTCGTTGATAAAATTTTAACTATGCAACATCTTAGCAACATACATAAGCGTTATGCTGATACCGAATACTTTATATGAAAACTATGAACAGTTTTATAAATAATGAATGTTAATAGTTCTCAAATTTAAGCTAAAGCCTGATCTCCTCATCATGAAGTCAAAATCTTCAATAGAGAACACTTTCTTATTGCTAAAGCTAAGAGGTTTAAATAAATGGAGATTAAAAGAAATGCGTCATTCCAATGATTAAAAAAAAAAAGGTTTGAAGATGCTAGTTTTTAAATAAAGCATTATTTGAGTATTATTTTTAAATGTCACCATGATTAAACCCAAGGCCTCGGCCTTCAGTCCATCAAAGCTCTACGATCCTTGTGAAGACGGTCTGTCCTGCGATACAACAATTGCCAGCCCTTTTTCTTGGGTGCCGTGTCTACCTGGTGATTAATGGTGTGTGTAAATTCTGGTCCTTACGATGCATTCGTTTTTGGCTGAGATTCAATGTCTTTAATAATGCCAGCTGGTAGTAATGGGTAGAATCCCGACGCAGGTAATTTGTGATCTACAGTTGCCTGATTTTAATATTAAGGGTATTGCTATTTCTGCCTTGGGAGCTGTGGCTGTAACGCAGAGCATTGTATTGGTTTAGATAACGGTGCTGGGTTTTAATTTTTTATTAAAGGTGAATTCAATGATTCCTTGCTGAATCGGGTAAGGGTAACACTATTGCCTTGAACTAATAAGCGTTAGTGCCACAAATAGCATTTAATAGTATTGAATGATGCGACATATATAATCTGATAACCTTGATAATTATACACTGAGATATATGACTATATACCGCCTGCTGAGCAAGCTGTACATTGCTGGCCTAGATAGCTTCGCAACTCCAAAAGGGAATCATAAAGTTGGCCACGAAACCCAATTATACTTTGTGTGCCAATTGGAAGGAATAGGTACCCAATGGCCAGTCAATATGAGCGACGTGATTGGATGGCATTTACAATCAACTTGAGTACAATTGAAGTGAATCAATCTATCTATGGAAATTTTGAGACCAAGACAATTGATGTGTGCAATGATCTGACAACAAACTAATGGGAGCGCTTGATATGGTATAAGATCCAAACTATTATAACGCTGTTCTTTTACAACTGCCATTAAAGGATACCTTGTAATTTACCAACTCAGGCAAGTCTAAATCATATCATTTTAAACCTCAAAAATATCAGCTTTATCATATTCACTTGACAACTACTCTGTACATTAAATTGTGCTCTGCTAGTTACACACTGAATGCAGTCGAGGGGACCTTTTAATGCGCTTTCAGCAACTCCCAATTAACTTATATAAACAAAAACTGAAGTTGTAATTATGGTTATTCGAATTTTGGCATTTCAATTATCGTTACTTCTGGTACTGTCTAAAGTCGGTTACCTTTAAAATGATCAATTTAAGAGTGTCATTAGTACATATTGGCATTTTAAGTATGATGTCATGATGATTACTTTAGACCTGATTTTATTTAAGAATACGATGTTGTTCTTATATACTGACATAGGCTTATGGAAATGTTATTTTAATATTTTATTGTTTTATAAGGATGTATAGACATGGAACAATTACAGTAATGCTGAAGTTAATGCTTACGTTTAATGTTATTGTTTTACAGTAATGAAATGTGATAAACATTTAATAGTTATGCTAATATTGTATTGAACCCTGGTGCAATAAGTTATATGGAACTACTGGTTATGCTATTAGTTATATTGAACTAAGGGTTATGGAATCAATGTTTATGGAACTTAAGGTTTACGCTAATGTTGTATTGAATATTATGCTAACAGTTATATGGAACCCAGGTTTATGCTTTTAGTTATAGTGAACTCATGTTAAGGAATCAAGGTTCATGGGGCTAATGTTTATGCTAGCACTGTGTGGATTGGTTAGGTCAGGCGAAGATCCGTGTGGTACCATTGATAACATATAAATGTAATGATGTAGATTATTTTAAGATTGGAAGTTATTTGGTAATACGCCTTTAATTGATAATGCTGTTGTTATTTTAAAGTTGCTTGGTAATGGATGGCATTTAATTAGGATGGCTATTACATGAATTTACCCTATGCTCTTGTTAAAGTTAGCGATCAAGTCATGGCAATTGTAGTAACGATATGGTGGATGTAATGTGATGGATCAACGTTAGGTTAGTTGATTTAAGATATACCATGGTGTTGTCTTTATGAAAAAGTTAATGTAGCTGTATTTTATGGAGGTCACCTATTGATGATGGTGCCTATTATTGTGCAAGTCCAGGTGATATAATTTAATGCGTATATTAGTTCGTGATCGTGGAATTGTAATATTCATTTTTAAGGACGAGCTTATATGTTGACACGTTCTCGAGTTAAGCACAATAGAATTAGTCGGAGTTAGTAAAGGAAGGGGGTGTTCTTAAAGTTCATGTGGTACTGGGTGGGTAAACCTTCCGTGTGCTTGGTCTGCTTGTGACGGGCAGAAGGTAGACACCCCCCTTGTAGCATTAGTATTTATGTTTGTGTGTAAATCCGGTGGAAGGAATCCAATGCCGTATCAAGAGTCTCGGGCTGTTTAAAGGTACAGTTCCACTCTTGCAACACACTCTGAGCTGTATTAGTAGTCTCGGGCTGTTTAAAGGCATAGTTCCACTACTGCGAATCTACGGTTGGATTCCTTCCTTCTGTGACAATACTGTACCTAACCCCTGGTGTCTTTTTCTGCTTACAGCGGCTAGTTGCATGCCTTATGTCAAGGGGCGTTTATTTTCTTGTTGTCACTGTGATGTGTCGGGTCGTCTTGATTGTGTTCTTCTTACTTGCATCTTGTTGGTTCGAGTGGTGACGTAGAGTCAAGGGGGTTGTTTCTTCTACACGCGCGCACACACTTTAACAAAAAAAATATATTTTTGCACCTGTTTCGGAGTTGATGTTGTAACCAAGAGGGTTGTTATAGAAAGAGTGAGATCAAATGATCATGGAACCATATCGATCACTTGATATACCAGATCGAGCGATGATGGAACCAGATGGATCACTTGATCAACCAGATTGACTGATGATGGAACTAGATTGACTAGTTCATTAACCAATGGAGGGTGGGGAGTGAATTTATGGTAAGTTGTTGGAAGACGTTTTTGTTGGAAATCAATAATCTTTTCCAACAAATGTGAAGCCTCATCGATATGAGGGAAAAGGTAAGTTTGATGAATTCCTTCACATAAACTACAAGGAAATTTGACTCTACCTTTCTTACTTCTAACCTTACTATCACTAGTTGATAGGTTGTCACCAGCATGGCCAGAGGCAGCTGGCGATATAGGTTGTTGGGAACCCATAGAACACACTTCTAATATCTTGGGAAGTCCAGTGAAATCCTTAAGAAGGTGGTCACCCTTACAAAGGTTGCAAGGGAATTTAGGTTTGCGAGTTGTCTTGGAAGGATTGTCAAAATCATCAACACTCCCAACATGATTAACAGTAGCTGGTTTATTGCCTCCAACATATCCTGTAGTGGTTGGAAGCTTGGCCCCTTTCTTATTTTTCATCTTCTTAATATTCCTTTTATTCTTCTTTTTATCCTCATGGTTACTAGAATTAATACTTCCACGAGGCGAGGAGGAAGAAAGAGAAGAAGACCCAATTGTTAAAGAAGGAAAAGGGTCGACATGAGGTTGATGTTCCTCGGGTGGAGGGATTTTATATGAAGCACTAGGAGCATTTGGGATCATCGAAGTGGAAAAAACCATACCGGTAACCCGATAGTGAATCCAGGAATACTCAATGTGGCAATATAAGGAGGACCAACGTTTCCAAAAGAGGGAAAAACAAAATGTTCCCTGGGAAAATGGGTCCTTTTGTTGGGAGTTCCAGGAACTGATTCCATAGACAAAAAATCAACCTAGAGTCAACTAAATCAAAGAGCACACACTACCAAATTCATTATAATATAAGAGTAAACAAACAAAGGAAGTAGGGATCTTCTGGAGATCGGAGATGAGGCCGTCAATGAAGATATGAGAAGAAGTTACCCTGACCTCCACATAATATCCCTTCCCAGTGAAAGTAACCCTCTCTTTGCGGGGCCACCCTCCAGGGGTACTGAAAGTGTGATCTGACATCTGCCTCAGGTACCATAAGGAGCCTTCTAAAGAAGGAATCCCCCTTGCAGTTACTTGTGTAGAATACTAGGAAAATAAACTATGTTTACCAATTTCACAATGAACGGTCGTGCGGGTAACCAGTCAATCGTCAAGACTACACAAATGGAACTGGGAATGGTGGACATAAATCCACAACCCAAATACTAAAAAGAAGTGGTGTCACCCCAAGGACCTGCCACTATTCAAATCTCTAAACTTGTCGTAGTCCCACTAGGAAAACGAAAGAGAGGAGATCTCAAACCATTGCTTCGCTTGACCTCATTCTTAACTCCTGTGTAAGAGGATCTCTCCCGAAAAATGTCAATTGTTACTTCTTTTATTTCAACACTCTCTAGTATTATACAATTTCGTTTGAGTGGCCTTGGAGAATTTAATCTCCACCTTACTACCAAGGCCCTAAAATCCTAGAATTGTGATCATTTTCTAATAAAGAAAAGGTCTAGTTGATTTTATATTATGCACTTGTTCCTTTTATGAATTTTTTTACTGAAAAGGAATTGGATATGCAACTTGATGATGATGTGTGATACTTGAATCCAAGACAAATTCAAAAGAAAATATGAATGCAATGCAATCTTTAAGTTTCAATGAATGTTATCTATAAAAAGGAGCAAGACGTTTCAAGCAAAGAAACATTTACAACTTTCAAAGCAAGACACATAAACTAATCTTTGAATGTAATTCATTTTGATTTAAAATGCAAGCTAAAAAATGCACCACCAAAAACTAGGATGCAAAATTTCTTTTCGTTTGATTGTAAATGCAATGAAGTCTCTTCAAATGCAAACTTTCTTCTTCCTTACTTTCACTTAGAATGAAAGAAATCAATGTTTGACACAAAGGAACACGCAGCAAAAAGAAACCAAACAAAGTGTGCACTCAAAATGTTGACAAGTACTCAAAGAATGCTTCAAACAAGAATCCAAATAATGTAAAAGAGAAAGAAGACAATCATTATTTGAAACCATAAAAAATGAGTAGTGGAAAATAAAGATTAAGGATGGGTTGCAACAAGCAAAAGTGTTTCAGGCATTCAAAAGACTAAATCTTTCTAAAGAAGGAAACAAATAAAATTGAAACAAAGCAACCTTTACAATTTCAAGCTCATGAAAACTTAAAAAAAAATTAATTTATCAGAAATATGAAGACTTTTGGGATGAAAATCATACTACTAGAAGGCAGAGACCAAGGGATCTTGTTATCCCAAGGTAATGATACAATGTCACAACTTAAATAATTTTCAAACTTAATGGAGGTAAAAGAAGTGATAAATGCCAATCTCTTATTCAAACAAAGTAAAAAACAAACCCTAAGGACTCTGGGACAAAGCCTCCAATCAGAGGACATAGAAAAATAGGGAAAAAACTCTTGAAATCAAGAAAAATAGGATATCAATGCTCCTGTAACAAGGAATACATGGCATTGATGAGGGGTCAACGCTCTTCAGAATCCTAGCAGGGAGCATTACTAATGATCTGTAAGCCACTGTAGGGGAGTGTTAACGCTCTGTGGGCCACTCTGTAAACTTCTCAATGAGGCATAGGGAAGGGGAATAGTCCAAAATAAATCATCAAACAAGATCAAATCACAAACAATACTCAACAAGGACTAGATGAACCAAAGGAAGACTAGTCAAAGTTGTTCCCCAATATGGTCGCCATTTTTTTGTTGTGAGAAATTTCACCTTGTGGACAAGTTGAACTCTCCTTAGATCAAACTATGATCTAAGAGAGACATGAAGCAAATGGTTACTAATTTCCTTGTATATATAGTTCATTAACCTATATATAAAAGAAGGGAGACTTAATTATTCCTTGAAGTTTTTCTTCACTGCTCCATCCTTTTACCTCATTGCTCCAATTCCTTCAGCTATCAAAGAGACCTGCAAAACAAAAGGTATCCAAACCTTTCTACTTCTACTATATCTCATTAGGTAGGAACCATATCTATCTATACTCAATTTGACTTAAGAATCAAAACTATCATGAACATCACAGTGAAAGGAATAGGCCAAGTTGATATTAATGGAAAGCTAATGAAGAAGGCACTTACAAATCACCTTTTATGTTGCAACAATCTTCTCCAAGCTCTCCAGCCCAACCTTTGCATGAATGTCTTGAGATAAAAAATGATGATGCTTCAATGGATTCCTTCCCCCCTTTCCCATGAATGGCCTTGTTTATATAGCACTTAAGAGGTTTAAACACCATAGAAAATTAAGGGAATGGTTGAGATATTCATTCCTTAGGTTAATATTTAGAACCAAAAATGGAGGGAATATGAATGAAATGAGTTCATGAGTCATTCCTCAACCATAACCACTCAAAAGTGTCTCGGGATTTTCCCATAGAAAAATGTAGGTTGAATATAACAAGATTAATTCTCCCCCAATAATGGCCATAGAGAATTAATAATGCTCCCCCCATAGTTTATTAGGCAGTGTTAACGCTCCCTATACATGGGAAGGGGGGCATTAGTGGTCAAACAAGGCTTAAAACTTAGGGAAAGTGGTTAGGTTTTGCCATTTTCTCAATGTTTCCTCATTCACCATGTCTTAGGGAACACAACCAACATTTAGCCATGGTGTCAACATTCATGACACTCAATAAAATGCATGCAACACTTAGTAAGGTGCATATGACACTTGCAAAAGTGCATGCGAAACTTAGTAAGGTGCATACGTCACTTTATGACACTTTCAAAACTTAAGGCGTGTAAAATATGCGACACCTAAGTGTGACTTTTTGGAGAGTAACATCGAGGACCTATGCATACATGTAAAGCTACTTATGATCCACTTATGTAAACGACCTATGGGTCATGGTGGTCCCCATGGGGAACAAAATATATAAGGTTGTAACAACTGGGTGGAGGACCTATGAATACATGTAATGTTATTTATGATCCACTTATGTAAGCGACCTATGGGTAACATTGGTCCCCATGGGAACATAATATATAAGGTTTTAAGTAGAGAGATAACAAAGTTGAGGCTTGCTAGAGATTCCTTAAGACAAATCTTCGTAGAGGAGAAAGTTGTAGAATATGTATAACATTTTTCCAAGTTTTATAATGGAGATTGTATCTGTGATGCCCGTTATGTAAAGATCCTTCTATATTTATGAGGAATTAATGGAAGATCAATGATGTTTTTGACTCATACTTGTCTTATATGTGATTCTTGTTGTGATATTTAGTGATTATCTACAATCTTTAAGTGATGTTTAATTCATCTCTTTTATAATGTTCGAATCTACCTACAAGAAATATTTATTTTTCAGGTTTTTATATGAGACAAATATCATTGTATTTATATTTCTTGTGTAAATGACATACACTTGATGAGCTCCCATCTACTTTTAACATTAGCAACCATTTCCTTTATAGACAACATCTATCACATAATACTATAGCTTATTCTTATGACCTTGACTCTTACAATCATCCTTATACATGTCACTCTTTAAATAAATAGTTTCACAACTTTGTATTGATGCTAAGAAAAAACCACGAGACAAAATCTCTCTAACTTTACATAAACAAAAATTAAAACAAGACCAAAAATCCATTCATCAAAAAATATGTAAGAGTTTCAAATCTGTAGGATTATGGTCCTTAATATCATGAACAAGAAAAAAAAAACTTCCTCCAAAATGAGTGCTTCCTTTGATAACTGATCAACTTTGTGGTAGAATTCTCGATAAACATGAGCAAAGGACACATCTTCAAAAACTATTTTCTTTTCCATAATCCTATTCAAAATAGGCCCTATATCCATGTTATAAATGTTACTATTACCATTTTCCCAATCCATTAGAAGTTTGGAGTCATGAAATACCTAGAGCCTCTTAACCTTCCTATCCACTACAAGCTTAATTAGGATCCAGATGGCATAGAGTTATGTTCTATTGTTTGTGCCCAAACCTGCCCAATGTTATATTATACCTTATATTTGAGTTGTGCAAGTTGTTGGGGATGTTGTTTATCATAGAAGACCCGCTCATGTTGTTTATTTTGGAATTGAAATTTTAAAAAGGAAGGTTGTGCAAAAGAGGCAAAGTTTTCCTTGTAATTTGCAAGGTATAAACTGTACTAAGTGACTAAATGAAAATGCATTCCCAAGCTTCTCTGTAGCTCCAAAAGTTTTTTTATAAGTTTTAAGATGGAGTTACATAAATGGTAAATTTACCCATGCATCTAAAGTTTTATTGAAGAACATGAGATGTTTCTTTCATGCACCTAGAATTGGATTTCATGTAAATTTGAAGGGAAAAATGCCTCATCCTCAAATGCACTCTCTAGTATCCAATTTAAGCCAACTTTTGTGGTTCATCTTGCATAATATGTAGTTTGTGATTTCAAACCTGTCTATAAACATATATTCTCATTTTAAGACATAAACCTACCTAGTGTGCATAAAGGATAAAATTTGCATTGTAAAACCAAAGTGCCAAATGGTTAAAGTTTGCTATATTAAACTGCCTGCCCAAAGTTGTCTAAGGATAAATAATTTAGGATTTAATTTGTATATTTATTATTCCAATACATATAACTTATTTGTACAATTAGTAGTGCATTTACACTTCAAAAATGATAACTTCTATGCATTATAATTCATGGAATTTTGATGAATCAAAGGATGGTAGATTAGGAGATAAACCAAGGTCAATTTTTCATTAAGAGTCCTAAAAGACTCATATGTGAAAAAATAGGAAAGAGATGCATAATAAAACCCTCAAAATGAAAAAACTGTTTGCAAAACGTAACCCAATGTTGTATTATACCATAGATTTGAGTGGCACAAGTTGCGAGAGATGTGGTTTATCATAGTAGACCTGCTCATGTTGTTTATTTTTCAATTGAAAGTTTAAAAATGGTGGTTGTGCAAAAATGTTAAAGTTTTCCTTATAATTTGCAAGGTATAAACTATACTAAGTGACTAAATGAAAGTGCATGCCCAAGCTTCCCTGTAGCCCAAAAAGTTGTTTTACAAGTTTTAAGATGGAGTTACATAAATGGTAAATTCACGTATGCATCTAAAGTTCAACTGAAGAATAGGAGAGGTTGCTTTCATGCACCTAGAATTGGGATTTCATGTAAATTTGAAGGGAAAATTGCCTCAGCCTCAAATGCACGTCCTAGTCTCCAATTTGAGCCAACTTTGGTGGTTCATCTTGCATAAGATATAGTTTGTGATTTCACACATGTCTATAAACTTATATTGGCATTTTTAGACATAAGCCTACATGGTGTGCATAAAGGATAGAAATTGAATTGTAAAACCAAAGTGTCAAATTGTTAAAGTTGGCTATATTAAACTGCACGCCCAAAGTTGGCTAAGGATCAATAATTTAGGACTTAATTTGTAAATTGATCATTCCAATATGTATAACCTATTTGGACAATTAGTAGTGCATTTACACTCCATAAATGATGATTTCTCTGCACAAAGATTCAAAAAAATTTGATGAATAGGATGATGGTGGGTTAGGAGATAAACCAAGGTCAGTTTTTCATTAAGAGTCATAAAAGACTCTTCTGTACAAAAATAGGCAAGAGATGCATAGTAAAACCCTGGAAATGCAAAAATTGTTTGTAAAAAGTAACCCAATATTGTATTATACCTTAGATTTGAGTTGTGCAAATTGCTGGGGATTTGGTTTATCATATTAGACGTGTTCATGTTGTTTATTTGGGAATTTCAAGTTTAAAACGGGTGGCTATGAAAAAGAGACAAAGTTTTCCTCGTAATTGGCAAGGCATAAACTGTACTAGGTAACTAAATGAAAATGCATGCCAAAGCTTCCCTCTAGCTCCAAAAGTTGTTTTATAAGTTTTAATTAGATGGAGTTAGATAAATGGTAAATTTACATATGCATTTAAATTTCAATTGAATAACAACAAAGGTTTCTTTCATGCACCTATAATTGGGATTTCATGTAAATTTGAAGGGAAAACTGCCTCAACCTCAAATACATGCCCTAGTCTCCAATTTGAGCCAACTTTGGTGGTTCATCTTGCATATGTTGTATTTTGTGATTTCACACATGTCTACAAACTTATATTGACATTTTGAGACAAAAAACTACTTGGTGTGCATAAAGGATAAAAATTGCATTGTAAAACCAAAGTGCCAAATTGCTAAAGTTGGCTAAGGATAAATAATTTAGGATTTCCCCCGGGGGGTAGATCAATTGGCAAGTGCCTTGAAAATGAAGTTCCATGAGGTTTCGAGTTCAACTCCCCTCGACTTACAATGTGTGTCACGTAAGGGGCATCGTGGGCACACCTGGAGG
>JZKD02S0187716.1:110954-141323 GCA_000966675.3 Picea glauca
TAAGCCTCTTCGAGGGGGCAACCTCCTTTTACCCCACTTAAATGTTCAAGTACAAGATGATTCAAAATGAAAATGTCTCCTTGGTATATATAGGAGACTAGGAGGTATAATTATACCTAATGGCCTAAAGACAACATAAATAAAATAACATTACTAATATAATATGCCCAAATTAAGGGGTAATGAGCCAATATTAGGGCTTAACAGAGTCGTCTTTACATCAATCCAACTGGAATAACCCATGACAACACATCACTGTGACATTGTCCCTTTTTCATTGATTCCATGCATGACCACATGATCCAACAATCAATACATTAATGCATCAATCCATATATGCATCATTTATCAATGACAACACATCGATCTATATTCATCTATGCATGACATTATATATCAATGACAACACATTGATCCATCTTCATCTATTCATAAAATATCAATGATTTCACTTGACATCAATCGATTTACAATAATGACAATACATACTACATCAATATAATATGACAAGACATTGTTCCTTTGACATCAATGAAAACATCATCCAACAATCTCCCCCTTTGGCATTGATGGAAATACCAACATTGATGTCAACAATAATCATTGATGGAAACATGTAGACATGGAATTTCTCTTCATCAATAGTCATCTCAATCACATCAATGTGACTATCTCTCCCCCTTTGACATCAATGGAAAATAATAGTTCTCTCCTTGGGGCTGCTCCCCCTGCTTGAACTCTCCTAAGGGTTGGTCCCCTTGCCTGGATGCTTTGATCTTCCTTTGAATAATCTCTCCCCTTTTGAACAAGGGATATCACTATGATGTAATGCTGAAGATATATCTCTCATGCTCCCCCTATGATCATCATTCCCCCTGGAACCATGCCTCTATGCTCTTTCTCCAAGCATTTACCTTTGCATCTGATAAATCTCTCCTTCTGGAGTTATGGGGAGAAGAATGAATCCCCCCGTGGGTATGTCTCTCCCTATCTTCTTTGCAATATGAAAAATATTCTACCACTACAATATGCTTCTGTTGCAAATGCTACTGCTCAACCAGAACATGGATCAAATGCTCAAGAATAATTCACTCTTCCTATGAATATCCTTGGACCTATCCATGCATCAGACTCGTGCTATACCATACATCATGAAGAAAAATATATGTCAACAATGAATAGATAATCATGATAAAAAAATCAACCATGTACATCGTGTGCCATATTGTGTGCCAACCATGCACAACACCCATATACATCAATACCATAAGATATCATAAATGGAGTGTATCAACCATATGCCTCTACCAACATGCCAACCATGTGTCTCAAACAATTGTCATATCACTCATGATATGCCCTCTACCATGAACCAAGTGCCACAACCATGTATCTCAATCATCAAGCATCATAACAAGTGTCTCAACTATATCATCCCATACATCATGTACCACAATATATGCTAAACAAGTAATACAAATGATGTACTTTAGCCAAGTACTATCACCCACAAACATATACCATCTATCATTGCACTAAACATGTATCACCACTTGTACTAAGAAAGTGCATCTCAACAATATGAACTACAATCAAGATGTCTCCCCATACATGTATGTCATATCAACCATATACATGTGCCAATCATACTGCTAGCAGGTGCCTATAACAATGTACCAAAAGTGTACCAATCACGCATCAAGCTACGACTCATAAATGATGTACAACATAACCACCTCATCAACTCATCAACTACATGTCCCAATATGTATCTCAACCACATGCCAAATGCATGCACCAAGATATCCAACAAATATGCCTCTAACGATACATCATAATATATATCAATGGAACTCAAATATGTACTAGCCATGTACCCTAACAAATCCGCCTCAACCTCCATTCACCACAACAAATACTAAGCATCCAAAAATACATGTACTAGAAGTGTTCCTCAATAGATCAATGATATCTCTAGCTAGCATCATCATGATATATCTCATAACCAAAGTGCCATAACTTTACTGTCACAACCATCATTGTTCCTCAATAGAAAAAGGCTTCAATCCATACTCTATAGTTAGTATAATGCAACAAGTATAGACTTTCAACACTCAACCGTATGTCATCACCATATATACATGAATTATGTATGCCAACATGTAATCATTAAAACCTGCAATAAACCATGTTAGACCCTACAACACAGAGTTATACCATCACACCAAGCTACAACTTATTTTCATAACCTACTTTCCAAGGCTTTTACCACATGTACGCGACCTTCTATACAGACAAATCACGTATGTACACGACCTATTCATAGGTCAGATCACTTATGTATGTGACTATTATCAATGTAACCCACATATTCTTATGAATAAGTCAAGCTTGAGTTTTCCTTAGGGCTGCCATTTTGTTTTGATTGTTCAGTATTCTTCTCCCACTTCTAAAGGTGTCCTAGCTTCTTAGAACTTGAGCTATGCACTTCCATCTTCCCAACATTGTCCTCCTTTCTAATGTCATGTGTTCTTCTATTCATACTATATGAAACAATCCTCATGGTTTCTCTTCTTGTGTTCCAACAATCCGGGGATTTGTGGCCAAATCCACTACATCTGTAGCATCTCATGGTGTGACAATGAACAACAATGTGTTCTACTTGATTACATCTCCAAAACCTTAGGGTGTTATGAAATCTTTCATTATCTCCCCTTGCATAATATATGAATTCCAAAGATTTGTGACCATATTCATTACATGAGTAACAATGACCATGAAAAACATTTTCATACCTTTGCTTTGGTGGCCATCTTGAAGGTGTCTCTCTTCTGAATTTGCTTTGAGGTGAAAAAATGGCTTCTTGATGTCTTACTTGATTTGTTCTTTTGAAAGTTTCATTGCCTTGTGTAGATGGTTGACTTGCAACATTATTTCCATCTTTTGAGTAGGGACTTACCTCAAGCTTCTTTGAGGTGCTTTCTTTAGAATGTGTAGATTCTTTGTTGTATCCAAGACATGATTTATCATTTGGTAATATTTGACTCATTTCATTCAAGATTGTTGAGCTATTCAAGAATTTGTTTGACTTCTCTACTTTCTTTCTAAGATCAACAACTTTAACTTCCAACTTATGACATGACTCTTCCTTTTCATTTACTTGATTCTTTAATAGTTCCTCTACCCTTTTGGCTTCTTCAATTTGGGTTTTGAGATGGATATTAGTTTCAATACTTTTGCTAATCTCATCATCTATCTTCTTAATTTCTTCTATTTCATTCTTTAGTATTTCAATCTCTTCTTCTTTTTCTTCTAATTGAGACCTTTTACTTTCTTCTTGTTCCTTGAGCATTTTCTTTAGTTTCAAAATATTCTTTTGATTCTTTTCAAGAAAACTTTTACTGTTCTTAGAAAAATAGCTATAGTATATATAACTATGGTCATAGTTGTATTCATATACACCCCAGTTAACTTTATTTTTAATCTTTGAGAGTTCTTCTTCTACTTCTTCCATGGGATAACTGTCATCTAATTCTACACAAACTATTTCTAGATTTTCTTCTTCACTTGTAGAGAAACATTCAACTTCATCACATTTAGAATTATTGCAATCATAGGATTTTGAATATTATTTACCTTCATTGTTCTTTATGGAGTTGTCTTTAGTGTCTTCCTTTTTTCCTTGGTATGTATTTTCTAGCTTTAGTCGTAGATCCTTGGCAGAAGTGAATTGTCCCATGCTTTCTTTGATAGAACTTGAGAGTCCATTGAAAATGGTCTTGAGAGTCAATGCATCATTCTTATTTTCTTCCTTTAGAGCAACAAACTTTCACTTATTCTTCAAGAGAACTGATCCACCAATAATCGATTTCCAAACACCTCCTCCTTTTTCTTTTAAGTACTCTTTCATTTATATTCTCCATGATGAGTAATTTTTCTCATCAAGGATTGGAACCTCATCATCCATTTGTGTGTCCATGGATCTCCTCCAAGCTTGTTAAGGATTTATAGTGAATTCTGACTCTGATACCAATAGTTGGACACACCGATCACACTGAGAGGGGGGTGAGTGAATCAATGTAGGGATTGTTTTCACTTCCTTTCACAAAAACTCCTTAGTTAGTAATCACAATTTACTCAACACTTATTACTGTCAATTTATAACCAGTTGTATGTAAACATATATCAACAACAAAGATCATCAATAATCCATCACCACAAGGAACACAAAGAACACAAGATGTATGTACAATCTTCTTTTTATTATGGACTACAATCCTTGGGGTTTTATCAACAACAACTGAATAGAGTAACAACTCCAAAAGAGCACCAACTCTGTAATACAAGACTCAACTTACACAACTCAACATCGACTGAGAAAAGGATTCAATCCTCAACATATACCAATATGTCAATAGGTACACGACCTGTTAGTAGTGCAACATGTGTATGTGCACTCCCTACCAGTAGTACAACTCGCGTATGTATGTGGCCTATTTGTACTACAATCTGTGTATGCTTCCTAAACAACTAGGGTTTTCTCTCCTTGAAAAACCTAGATCCCCTGTAGCCTTCAGTCACATCCATTTCTTCCTCTCACTGGTCAATCTGTACCATAACCAATCACAACACATCTATGCTCTCCAACAACTTACTCATTCTCCTCAACCTTACAATATGAATGCTACTTAATCATGTATAATCAACCAATATACTATGGAAACCATATCAGTACTGAAACATAAGAGTACTGCTCACTCTATCAATCAACCAACATAAACCTATCATAACAACCATACCAAGAATGCCTTAAGCATTCACCATACCATAAGCACAAGTATCCATCAAAACAATCATGTAACCATACCAGAACTTCTATGGCAGATATGATCCCATATAATGCAGATCTGGAACTTGCTTCAGACTTCAAGGACCTGACACAAGATCTTACTCAAGTCTCGATGACTCTCTCCAACTGTACACGCTCTAACCTTCTTTAGCCCGCATGTGTACATGCTTTGTCTCACTACTACCCATGTATGTACGTGCTCTAGATCATTGCAACCCGCGTACTCCTTCATAAACTAGGGATTTTGAACTTCAAAAAATTTCATCGTCAAGATCTAAGACTTATAGAAGCTTTGATGCGTCCATGAGAACTTGCAATAAATCCATCACTCGGAATAGATCTTCCATATATGCTCAAGAGATGTGCCCAAACAAGAGACCCTTTCTCTCTTATTTATACTCTCCAAGTAGCTTCCTTTAGAAGGATCCACTTAGCCACTTTGTCCACATATCCACTTTATCCACATAACCACTTTGTCCACATATCCAGCTTCATCCAACTTTGTCCACTTATCCATTTTGTTCACATGGCCACTTGTCCATTTAACCCTCTTCCTTTATTTTAGGGTTAACCCACTTATAACTACTTTCCATAATTAGAAAGTTATCCATTAAATTTATTATTTAAATAATACTCTTTGACTTCATCACTTCACTTTATTATTTAAATAATTTCTTCTTTGTAAACACTTTTACTTCTTTGACCTTTTGGGGCTTCTAGCCAACACATGAGGGTCCTCCAAATTCACAAGGCCATAAATCTCAAATCGTGAGGAGTAATGTGACGTTGAACATACCACAAGAAATGGCATGATAATCACTATCCATCTAGGATAGTTTCACTGATAGTTTCACTAATATTTATCTCATTATTCCATAATTAAGCTTGGGTTCTCTAACCATACTTCTAGGATAACTCAACCGCAAAGCCTCTTACCGTGAGGGATTTCACCATAAGAGGACCGCTTTGGATTTCATCCATTTGTACTCCCTATCAACCATGACAAGACAATAATGAGTCATCTTTACATCAATCCAACTGGAATAACCCATGACAACACATCACTATGACACTATCCCTTTTTCATTGATTCCATGCATGACCACATGATCCAACGATCAATAAATTAATGCATCAATCCGTATATGCATCATATATCAATGACAACACATCGATCCATATTCATATATGCATGACACCATATATCAATGAAAACACATTGGTCCATATTCATCTATGCATCATATATCAATGACTTCACTTGACATCAATCCATTGATGATAATGACAATACATACTACATCAATATACTATGACAAGACATTGTTCCTTTGACATCAATGACAACATGATCCAACACTGGTAGCACAAATTTTCAAAACGAGGTAAAAAATATGACCCCCTAAAAAATGAGAACTTTGTAGATTTCTCGTTAAGTTGGTAACTCTATTTTTATTGGAAAATTGATCTGCTAATGTGTTTTTTTCTTGTATAACATGGTAAAAATTCACAATGGAAATGGGGATTAAAGATTTCCTAATCCTTAGAAATACATAATCCAACCCGATATCAATAATATTAGTGGCTAAGATGATGTGCCTAATAATATTCTGGAATCCCCCACCACTATAAAACTTTGTGGATGAAGAATGATAATTAGTTTCAAGCCTTGCAGAAGTGTGTATTCTTAAGCTTGGTTGTTAGTGGATATGCCGAGACTCCATGAAAATGTATATACAATTTTACCTCTAAGGTTTATGATAACCCCTCCCACACCTACCACCCCAACCAATCTAGTTATTAATTGGTATTCATTATCCAAATGAATAACATAAGATATAAACATGTGGAAATCATGATATTTTCAAAATTCTAAACAAAACATGCTGAAATTTTCCTTACTTCGGAACCTAGGTATATTTTTATATAGTGATTTCCTTACTGTAAATCAAATTACCATCTCATAAAACAAAATAAAATTGTTGGAACAATCAACTCAAATAAATATAGTGGAATCAATACTAGAAACCAAAAATCAATCTCATACAAAATACACAAAGATATTCTTCCCATCAACTAATATTATCATTCAAATAACTTCAAAGCTTACAAGGGCTCCCTTACTAGGATAATGGCCCACAGAGAAATGCAAAAAAAACTTTAGAAAACACCTAGAAACCTTAGCAATTTCCTATGTCATTGTACGACCTTGTACTTCACGCTTCCCAAGATTTACACACCTTTCCTTAAGAAAACCCACGTATACACACCTGTATCCACTGAAACCTACGTACACCCACTCAAAGGCTATACAAAAAACTTTGTACAATGCAACCCTACTGATGTGGTTCCAATCTGTTGAAACCCACTTGCACTTGCCTCTGTTCTCTCTACTCCCTGACCTCATCTCTAGATAGAAGTCCTTCTGCAACTATCCAATATCTCCTTCTAAAAAATTCCTTCTCTTCTCCTTCATTCTAGCCTTGATTTTTTAATCTTGAGCTATGACCTACCCCTAATATCCAAAGTGATTGATGGCTAAGATTAATTCTCACCTCACTTGATATCAATGGATAAGATTTATTTCATTAGTGATAATTAAAACATTTCTTTAAATAAACTCAACTAATTAATAAAATATATTAACTTTAATAATTCCTTTAATTAAAGTAAAGTATCAAGGTAGAATTATTTGGACGACTTCCACATGTTTGGACACTTAGACATGTGCAGAAGTACCTGTATGATGCTACAAACATCAACACTCCCTCTTAGCAAGGAATGCATTCTACACCACTCGAATTTTTTCCTTGAAAAACACAAACTTCCCTTTAACCAAGGGTTTGGTCAAAATATATATGTGGAAGCATACTGAAGATTGAATTCTCCATTTTGGATCTTATCTCAGATGAAGTAATAATTGATCTCAATATGTTTGGACCTGTCTTGGAATACTGTATTCTCAAAGAGTTTGATACAACTCTGATTATCACAGTATATCACTATAGGCTCCAACTCCTGATCAAATAACCTTGTAACCAATATATTAAACCAAATTGTTTCACATCTATCCATACTCACTTCCATATACTCTACCTATCAGAAACTAAGTGCTACAAAATTCTACTTCCTATTGAAACATGTAAGAATTGTTGATCTCAAGCTGAAGCAACACCCTAAGGTTCTCTTTCTGTTTACTGCACTCCCTTCCCAATTTGAGTATGAATTTCCTTGCATCCTTACTCCATCAGCTCCAATATAACTCAATCCATACTCCACTATACCTATCAAGTACCCAAGGATATGATTTATTGCTATCCAATACACTTGCCTCGTATCCACTATGAATTTATTGAAGGTGTTCTCAGTAAAACATATATCCAGCCTGGTCTTGACCAAATAAATCAAGGAGCTTATCAACTACCTGTATATCTTGGGATCCAACAAATCTGAATATGAAGTGACAACCTTCTTCAAGTTGGTAACCATAGGTGTAGCCATCGGTCGACAATCCTCCATCCTAAATCTCCTCAAGATCTCTACTATGTACTTCTCTTGATTAAGGAACATCTCTCCAAATATCTTCCCTAAATCTAACCCCAATAAATAATTCTTCAAGCCAATGTATTTCATATCAAATTCAGTAGCCAAATCTTCTTTGCACCGTGCAATAATCTCCTCTGCACCTGTGAGAAAAAAAATCATCTATGTACAGAACCAATATGAGTGGATCAAACCCAACAAGTATGAAGTACAAGTTAGGATCCACCTCACTCTTGGTAAATCCCATACTCTGCAAGCATCTGTCAATCGTGGAATACCATGCCCTAGGTGCCTGTTTGAGTCTGTACAAGGATTTCTTAATCCTACACACATGAGACTCCATCCTATGTACCTCAAATCCCTTAGGTTGCTCTATATTTACTTCTTCCTCAACGATCCCATTAAGGAAAGTTGTCTTCACATCCATTGGATGAATCCTCCACCTAAAAAATGAATAGAAATAACAACTCGAATAGAGTCATACCTGTAAAATTGAGAAAATGTCTCCTTGTATTTCTTTCCATCTCTCTATGAGAACCCTCTTACCATGAAACTCGCCTTGAACTTCTCTATGATACCATCTACAACATGATTGATCTTGTAGATCCACTTGGAAATCATAATTGAATTCCCCTCCTATCTTGGTACTATGTCCAAAAGATCATTCTTTTTAATAGAGGTGTACTCCTTGACCATGGAAACCCACCAAACCTGCTGATCTAATGCTTCCTAAAAAATGGAAGGCTCATCATCAATGATGCTACTCATAAGTGCCATATAGTTCAGAAAATTCCTTGGAGGCCTTTTCTCTTTGAATGCCTCCTAGGATCCTACACAACATTCCTCAATGTCTATAATAACCACTTAGGTCTCCTGACAGAACTATAAGGGGGTAACTTCTCCTCCCCACATGAAGTATGACTCCCTGAAATAGAACCTTCTAAGAATTTCTCATCCTTCAAAGCATGTTTCTCATCATCCTCTATCATTGCTAATGACTCTTGAGATTTCTTAGATTCCAATTTCCCCTCGAACTTAACATCTCTACTCAAAACTATCTTTTGTTGTGATAGTATGAATATCCTATAAGCCTTTAGGTTTCAATGTACCCCACTAATATACCCTTCTGTCATGAAGGCTCTAGCTTTGTCCTCTTCTCCATAGGAACATGGGTGTAGAATAGTTTTTTTTTTTTTTCAAATGTCCTATATCTGGTTTTACCCCTAAGAATGCCTACTCCAGAGTCTTGTCCCCTAATATCCTATGAGAACTCCTGTTCTGCACATATATTTTTCGTGTTACATGCCTCTTCCCAAAGAAACATAGGAAACTCCTAGTCATGTATCATAGCACTCACATAGCTGATGATGGACTGATTATTTCTCTCCACAACCCCATTATACTGAGGGTTGTATGACACTGTCAAATCCCTTTTGATCCCTACTTCCTTGAATAAATAATTGAATTCATTATAGGTGTACTACCCCCATTATCTAACCTCAAAACCTTGTTCTTCTTCCCTTTCTAGTTCTCCACTTGAGCCTTGAACTCCTGAAATTTACAGAAGACCTCATCTTTTGAATTCATAAAGAATATCCATGTTTTTCTAGAAAAGTCATCAATGAACATCACATAGTATTCCACTCTCTTCATTGGTTATATTGACATAGGCCCACTCACATTTGAATGTATAATATCCAGTATCCCCTTAGACCTACTCTCCTTGCTTGGAAAATCATCATTGGAATTATTTCCAAGTGCACACCCTTTGCACACTCCTTGCTACTCAATAATAAAATCTGGAAGACCTATAAAAATCCCCCTCAGAATAAAACATTCCCTATAGTGTAGGTGTCCCAAACTCATGTGTCATAGCTCACATATGATGTCATTTTCATGTACCTAGGCATGGACATGCTTACATTGCAACTTGTATAAAGTTCCCTCTCTAACCTCGATGACCATTGTTGTGTTAGGGATAGATTTCTCAGGATGTATGAGTACCTTCCCTCTCTAAAAAGTAATGGAAAAACCCTTCTACTCCATAGATGAGACTGAGATCAAGTTCTTCTTCAGTCATGTCACATAAAGCACATCCTGGGCATCAAACAAACCTCTTGACTCAAGATGGAAAAAAACTGTTCAATCTCCCTTCACTGCATACTTGGCATCATCACTAAGATCCACATGGATCCTTGAGTTCCTATCTGTCAAAATTCTAAATAGGTCCCATTCTTCAGTCAGATGATGAGATGCACCACTTTCCAAATACCATGCACTCCTAGTAGTTGTTCTGGTAGAAAGGAAAGAAACTAATGAGAAATACTTCTCAACCTTCGTTGCAAACTCATCTAGTTGCATTTCTGCTAATTCTCCTATCTACATATTTCCTCTTACATTCTTCTTATACGGACAATACGATGCATAATTTCCATTATTATGACATTATAAGCACTTTATTTTAGTCATTTCCTTCTTCTTGCATGGCCGTGATGTTCCTCCATCAGTATTACCCTTCTTGCTGGAACCCTTTCCTTTTCCCTTCCTTGTATCGTTGACAAGGGGAAAGTTCTCATCACTATTTCTCTGCTAGATTATTTTAGACTCTTCCCAAGTCTCTTCCTGGATGTAATCATCCCAAATCCTCTTCCAATCTAGGAGTTTTTCCCAAGTGTATAATCCATTGACAAATCATTCCCAAGACTTGGAAAACCATTCGATTCCACATTAGTGAGCTCTACATCATCCAATTTCTCCTTTATAGCTACAAGATGATCACATACCTGAGTGATCTTGATGAAATAGTTGGTAACATTATCAAATCTAGACATCTGCATAGATCTAAGTTTATTTATTAAGACCATGTTCCTATTCATGTTAGTGCTCTGGAATAATCTACCAAGGAATCACACATATCTTTGGTTATCTTCTTCTTAAATAAGCGAGGAATTAGATGACCCTTTACTAAATCCAATATTACCCACTCATCTTTAATCTCCTTCTTCTGGTGAACTGCCAAATATTATGGATCTGTCGATGGAACAATTACTTTTTCCACTAATTCCCAAAGGGAATACTCCTTAAATGCAAAAGTAATTCTTGCTTTCCAACATAGGAAATTGGATGGTCCATCCAATCTGTCTTCAACTCTCAAACTTGTTGATGCCATCCCTTAGACTTGATAAACTTCCCTAGAAATAACCTATCGCTAAAACTTCCCCTATACTAATATATACAATCATGTACATGCCTGTCACCATTGAAACCCACGTATGTACACAAGTTTCCTTAAGAAAGCTTGCATTCACCTCCATACAACTACAAACCCTAGTTCTGCTTCAATACAACTATTTCCCTTAAATCCAATATTTGATTTATGATTGTTGGTTATGGATTTGCTAAGATCTCCTTGCATATATGATAGATCTATTGTCAACTATTGTGGATCTGAGATCTATATTCCTCTCAGCGCATAAGCTCTGATACCATGTTGAAATTTTCCCTACTCTGGCACCTAGGCATGGATGATTTTAGGGGCTAAATTTCGTTCATGGGCTAATTTTCCATGGTTTTTCCAAAAATGAGATTCTCTATTTTAAAAATAATTCGCCCAAATTCTATAGGATGAAATTATTTTACCTCAAAAATCACCAAAAGTTTATAAAAACTATATAAAATACTTAGAAATTTGAATATTTTTACAAAAATATTGCCAAACATTTATAGTTGACATATGAAGGATTAGTAATATTTGCCAAGGTTTCTACATTTTAAAATAAATTTTCATCCTTAAAATCATCCCTGCACCTAGGTATCTTATTATCTCATGATTTCCTTACTGTAAATAAAATTAGTAGCTCACATAACATAATACACTTTCTAGAATAATAAACTTAAATAAATATGGTGGAAGAAATAATTGAAACCAAAAATGTCATACAAAATACACAAATATATCCTACCCATCAACTAATCTTATCATTCAATAAATTCAAATCTTAGAAAGGATCCCTTACTAGGAAAATTGCCCGCAGAGAAATACATAAAACTTCATACAACACCTACAAACTCTAGCAATCTCTTGCGCCACTGTATGACCTTTTACTTTCAGACTTCTTGAGATGTATGTGCATTTCCTTATGAAAACCCACATATATGCTCATGTCTCAATTGAAGCCCACGTACATGCACTCCAAATACTGTACGAAAAAATCCATACGGCGTGACTGTGTTGTTGCGGTTTCAATATGATGAAACCCACTTATGACTAGCTTTGTTCTCTCTTCTCCTTGAACTAATCTCTAAATGAAATTCTTTCTCTACCTTTCCAATATCTCCTTGAGAAAAAGTCCTTCTCTGCTCTCTGTGTCAAACAATCTTGCAACATCTCACACAAGTTTCTTCCTCCTTCACCCTAGCCTTGCATTTATAATCTTGGGTTATGAACTAACCCCAATCTCCAAAGTGATTGACGGTTAAAATTACTTCTCACCTCACTTGAGATAAATGGATAAGATTTAATTCACTAATTCTAATTAAAGAATTTATTTAAATAAAACCAACTACTTAATAAAAACACTTTACTTTAATAATTCCCTTAATTAAATTAAGGTGTTAAGGTAGAAGGATTTGGATGACTTTCACATGTGTATACACTTAGACCTGTGTAGAAGTACCTGTTCGATGATACAAACATCAACAAAGAACTTGTTTTTTTTTTCATTACTAATGTTAGTACACTGATGTGTTTTTAATTTTTTAGATTAAATTAAATGATATTTTCAAATTTAATTTCTTATACTCAACAAGTGAGATTAGTATCAAAGCTAATACCTACCTCTTAAAAAATCCAAACAAAACATTCGTAATGTGTTGGGTAATTATTTATATTAGTACATTGATGTAACTTTAATTTTATGAACTAAATTAAATGATATTTTTAACTTAATTTTTTTACTAAACAAATGCAATTAGTAGCAAAGCTGCTTAGTACCTACCTTTAAAAAAATTGATAGAAAACAATTGGATACTAGGTAATAGGTGGGTAACAAAATGACATGGTTAGTGGGAAGCATTAAATATGTAGTAGGTACTTGATATTGGAGGTATTAAGTAGCATTTTATCAAGATTTTATGAAATGTAAGCTACAAACTAAAACTAGTATATTTTTTACCACTAACAACTTATTAAAGTAAATGGAACTATATATGTGTGTCTGCCAAAAACATAAGTTATTGCTTTTTAAAAATATATAAATATATGTTAATTTTATTACAAAACATATGCCTAAGAGGTTATTCTTGATTTGAAGTCTCTTATTATCCATGGGAAAAATAATTAAAGATGTGACATGCTATTGTTTAATATTTTCAAGTGAAAAACCACCCAAAAGATAATGAAAAGTTGTCTTATCACAAATGTTAATGACTGATAAATTATATAATTTATATTTTATATATTGGATCGATATTAATTTGCATTTCACTAAGGTTAAAATTTAAAAATCAGTGCAATATTTATAGATTAATTGGAAGTAAAAGGAACATTTGAGTATTTGCTAGTTATCAATGATATTTTGGTAGCAATTTGAACTCTTACCTTGCAAGTTTTATAAGAAACTTGAATTCTTATGTTGAATTTTTTTAATTTCAATGATTTGGTTTGTTAAGTGGACCCATTATTTGAAGATACTAAATCTAATTAGTTGGGGACAATTTCTAGACTTCTTCGAAGAATATTTTTGAAGAAATTGTGTGCTTCTTACAACATGGAAAACACTTGGGTTATGGAGAACATAAAACCCCAAACAAGATAAATTAAATTTATGTTTCGTCCACTCACATGAAACAATCATAACACATCTCAAATTTCTTAGTATTTATCTTAAATTAAATTTCTCATTGGGATCATATCCTTTAATTTTATAGAACTTATATTAAGAAAATTGATAAATCCAATGGGAACCTCGATATATGAACTAGTAAGTGTTTCTATCTAATTCTATTTGATTGCTAAAATACTTGTCACTTGTTAGTTTCCATGAAATGGGGTACTCTTGTAATATAAGGGATTACACAGAGAAGTTACCAACAAGGCACATACACAAGATAGTATACATAAATACTCTATAATAACATACAAGAATGCATACATAGAAGGGAAGAGGAGAAACGTAGTAGTGGAACTATCAACATGTATTATTTTATTGTAACAAATCAAGCGCCACTTATTCTTCTCTTCGTTAGATCATATAATCACATTTACTTATACATCGATACAATTGGAAGGCAGTTACAACTGCTCTAACTACCCTGGTCAGTCAACCTATCCCAATGATCAATTGACTTGACTACTTAGTCGGCTTATCTCTACATTTGAATGACATATTACATTGGTCAACTAAGTGATCTAGTTGACTATTCGGATAGGCCCTCGAAAATATACCCCACCTCAAATCCTTCTTCGTCCTAAAGAAGAGGGAGTTTCTATTTAGACAAAATTACAAAACTTGAAAATTTCAAAATTTACAATAAATGTGCTCAAAAGTGTTCTTATGGAATACTTGATGGTAGTGGTGGTGTTGTTGGAGCTCCAAATAAGTTGGTAGACATGCTCGGTTGATATTGTATTGAAGGGATTGACATGGTTGTTGGTTGTGCATGCTACTCGTTTGGATATACAGTCTCCTATAGAAATCAAAGTTGCAAGACATGGTTTCTTTCTCAAAACTAATGCAAGATCATCACTGGTCAAGTCGACAATGTGGATTGTAGGCAATGGACTATTCTCATGTGATTGTTATAGATGAACATTATTTTGAATTTCATTTGCAATTTGTACCCTATCACCACTCTATTTGACCATGCCCTAGAACTTGTGTGTGTTTAAACCCATGACTTTTCCCTTCAATGTCTTTTGCACTACAATGTGCCAAGCTAGTCTTGAGTTACCTTCAATTGAACTAAACCCTATCAAGGGACTTCCAACCTTGCTCATTACAGGGGGGAGGTTTCAAACCTTCCTTTTCCATAGATGCTAGGGGATTTTGTGAATTTAATCCAGTTCTTTCCCTAGAACTGTTTGCTTGTTGACCCTGATAGGATTTTAATCCTAACACATCCTACTAGTCAAACATTTGTTGGTCCTTTTCCCACATTGTGTAGGCTTCACTCTTCTTGAGATAGGGATTAGTCATTTTAGATTGAAATTCATGGTGGTTCTAGTCTTTGGTGGGACAAAGAACCTCTAGGACTTCTATAATTCTATTTAGCGGAGTGTCTAGACACTTGCCAATGATGACTTCCTTTTTCCCTATGATTTAGGATTTTTGTTTCTATGGAGATTTAATTATTCACGATGGTTGTATTTATAGAGATTTTTTGTAAGATGTAATATTTTCTATGCATGCGGTGATGATTTCAGTGGAATGCTTCATGTAATAACTATGTTTCATGTGATTGAAATAATTTTCCCACACAATTTATAGAATCACAATCGAGTCGATTATTTCAGTCGACAGTTTGTTTCTCTTAACCAAACTCTATTTTTATTGATTTATCTTGAATTTGTATACTTGGTGAATCTATCATCTTGGGTTCATTTTGTGCTAACTATCCTTGTTGGTATGCTTAAGATATGTTCATGCAAAATGTTGGCTTAAAACATTTCTTTCTTTGCTCCATATTTTTTTTCTCTTTGTCATCCCAAGCCTTTTAGAAAGTTATTCTTCCTCTATTATGCTCATAAATTTACTTTACTTTATTTATGGTCTCTTCCAATGTCCTAACTCATCATAATGTATTTTGCAAATATAGAAATAATTTATCCCATTAAAAAATATTTGGATTTTAACCTTCTCATATTTTATGAAGCCAACATACCTCAAAAATTCAAGGAACCTCCTCTCATACTAATCCATTGTCATGCTTTCAATATTGAGTTTTAAAATTATCTTTCCTTTAAAAAAATTTCTTCAGATTTTGTTGGGGTGAATGAAATATCTTTAATGAAATTTTATTTAAGTTATTTCCAAGTGTATGTTTCACCCCGTGCCTCTTCAATATTTCACCACTTGTAAGGTAAGTCATCCAGTGTGCTTGGGAACATGTGAGGCCATATATATATAATTATTCTCCATTCCCACTCACAATATGGTGTGAGTCATAGGATCTAACCCTAGCTTAAAATTATGTATATTAGTCGTGGTTGATAACTTGTTTCCACCAAAACACTTTAAGTTATGCGGTTTCTATGGTATAGGTCTATAAATGATGTGAATGCATGTCCCACCATATTAAAATTTTTCCTATGAATGACTTCACCAAGATCTATAGTTGGCCTTGTTCTCCAACCATCTTGGACACCTTGATGATATGAACTGACAATAATTTATTTTTTTTAATCATATTGGTGGAATGGAACTCGATTTTGTGTTTATAGGTATTAAGATTAGATTTTGCTTGATTTTATTTTCATATATTGTAGGCATTTATATGATAGGAAATAAAGAGATAAATCCATGTTTATGGATGGCTTCAACTATTTAGAATTCTCTCACTTTTGACTCATAATTATCAAGTTTCCATTCATAAAATTTTGTATTTGAGTTTTGATCAATCAAAAGGGGGGACCATGTAATAATTCTGATTTTTCAATAGGTTCCACATCATCTCTATCATATTGAATAATTTGGTATCATTTTATATCATTAATATCCTCTTCCCAAGGATCCATCCATGGTTTTCCTTTCTTGGAATCCAACGATATGATGATATTTTTCTCATTCCATTTAGTTTTAGTTATATATTTTTCAAGGGAAATAGTATCTTTCATTTTCCATCCCCATGGTCATTTGGATAATGTTGAATAGGAAAGGATACCTTTGAACATATTGATTACTTTAAAATCAACCAATTTCATTATCCCCACGACGACAATTTCTGTGCTTCTTCAAATGCAAATTGGTTTGAAAAATCATTAATGTATAAGTTCCAAGAAGTTCTTAGATTTGACTAGTTTAGGTTTTCCCATCCCAATCCATGTTTCCTTGGGAAGAATATTAACTTGTTATCCAAATTCAACCACTACTTGGGGAATCATGAATCCTTCAACTTCTAGGTCGACTTGCATGTCATAATCATCTTGGATTTTTTTTTATGTAACGGGTTTTAAATTCTTACATGTATTTTATTCCTCTTTACACTCTTTAAGGATTCTTATCAATTCTAATAATTAGGTGATGAATTTTTCTTCTTTTAGAAGGTTGAGGAATTCATCCAGGACTACATCCTTCATCCCTTCCTGGTACTTCTTTTATTGGTGTTCTTTCTGTTTCTCTTCTTCTTCATTATCAAAGAAACTAAATGCTTCTCTCCTGAATTGTCTCTCCTTCTAGGGATTTTGGTATCGGTTGTCTTTCCTTACAAGCTTTATTTTTGGTACTGGTACATTGCCTTCTTATCCTACTCTAGATACAGTGATGATATTTAGGTTCTTAGAGTTAAGGACTTTCTTCTTGGGAATTCTTTGCAGGAAACTGAGAGTTCTCATGTTTCTTAATTTTCCTAACATGTTTTGGAAATCTCGAGAGAGTGATCTCCAACACCACATATATTACAAAATTTTATATCAATTCTATCCTTCAAGGGACAATTGGGGGCTTAAATGGTTCTATTTTAGACAAATAAATAATTAAATTTTCTTGGCTCTTCCTTGACCATGTCCTTCTTGTCCATACCAACCGTGGTATCCTCCTCTGTATCCACCTCCTTTTCCCTAGTTCATCTTTGTAGCTTTAGTATGATAAACAATGTGGTATTTTGATTTGGTTTGACCATTATTGTGAAATTATGTTGTATTATGAGTCGAATCTTAACATCTAGCACACAATTTTGGTTTTGCATTCTTCAAATTATTTAGGTAGTCTTTAGTGGTGTGGTCGGTGAATATTTGATAGATTTCACAATAGTATTCAGTCTAGACCGATTGACAATTTGATTCTCTTCACTAATCTCATAGTACTTGAAGTAATCCTTAGTGTGCCCTTCATTCATGCATATGGTACACCAAAGGTCACTTCAATGCACAAAAATAACTCAAAATGATTTCAACAACATCTCTAATTTTTTCTTTGAATTTTTTTTTATCCATGGATGGTGTGGTCTAGACATCATCAGCCTCTATTTTTAAAATTATTTTAGGACATTCGCACATGATTGAATTTCATGCATCCTTAATGGAAACACAATTTTCTTAATTAGACCTACCACAACTGATAGACTATAAATTATTTTTCAATTGTGTAAGGAATTTTATTGAGTAGGTGTTTAAATATTTTTATCATATTCCCTTATAGATTCTCTTAGCATCTATTTAATTTCCTTCAACTTTTGTGCCACCAAGTGTTTTCTAGCTTGTGCTTGGAAGAATATTGGGAAATTTCTCTTTATTTCTATCTTTGTTCTTGTTTGGTTATCTATGAAGTTCATGAACCATGTGAGGGATATTTTTTTGAGGGCCTTGGAAAATTATTCCATATATTTTTTTTCATATGTGATTTCCATGGAATCCCAAAACTTTTGACATATAAACCAATTCCTCTTGGGGTCCTCATACCCCTCGCAAAGGTAGGTGATGATGCAACATTTTGTTTGTGAAAGGGGGTTTCAAATTTGAATAGAGGTTTTTTGGTGAGGTCAACTGCATGTTTTGTTTGACTCACTTCATCGAATACTTATTAGTATTTATGTCAACTGATAATAGTTTTATTGGATGTGATACTGCCTCTGTTTGACAGGCTTGATCTATATACTCAATACTTATTTCCAATAATAAATATATGTTGAGACTATATGTTCCTCTTCAATTATTAAATTCATTTGGGGGTATACACCATGACATCCTTAATATATATATGAGTATATCATTTCCATCTTCTTTGACAGTTACCCAATTTGCTTTAGATTGGGGTATTTGAATCCAAATTCTCTCAGTAACTTGTCCTTAATTGTCTAGTCCATGCCACATCAAAGAAAGACTAGAATCTATTTGCAAGAATTGCCAGAGGAATTCTCTAATTGTGCGACTTGATTTGTTTGAGTCTGGAAATGTATCTAATGCTGGTCATGAATCATAGACATCCATACTTTAATTATTCTTTGCCAGTCGAAAGGAACTAATGCTAGCCTCTACCAATTGCATCTCTTTTTCCAACTCAGGAACCACTATGGCCACTTCCACTTCTACATATGGTTGATAAATAACAAACTTAGATTGGTCTACATCTCTAGGGACTCATTGCTCCCAAGTGTTGGGTATGTGTTATATTCTTTGCATGTGTGTGTGTGTGGGCGCGTCAGATATGAAAATTTCATCTGACGATCCCTTTTGCTATTTTTAGTGGATTTTACTATTTTTAGCGGATTTTGCGTCTGACAACTACGATTTTTGCTATTTTTAGCGGATTTGTAAATTAATCCCGGATTAAGGTATCAGGGTTTTGGTATCTACGGAATACCTAAAATCATTGTATATATTTTATGGCGAATGGTGAAATTCAATATAATGAAAATAAAAAAGGTTTTCCTGGTTGAGGGTTTCTGGTATAAAATCTCTGTGTACTCTGTGTATGAGCCATTGATTAATTTTTGTATTGATTAAGAATCTATATGCATTTCTTTACTTCCCAAGTTTAAAACTTACACCAAGGACCTCTTTCTATTGTGGATAAAAAAAGGTCTGCACCATAATGCATCTTATTCCATCTCCTCAATATTTTGTCTCTTTAAATATTTTGAAGATTGATCATTGGCTTATGAAACTACATTCTTATTCCAACCATTTTCATTTTTTTCCTCATCCAATGTATATTCCCTTTGTTTCTCAGTTGAAGTCCCCCCTTTCTTGGAATCCTTGCAGTGTTTTATTTAGTGTAGGTAAACTAGGTTTTACTTGAATTGAGGCATCTCATGATCAATTACCCCCCATCAATGACCCTGATTTTACTCCCAGTCGATGACGGAAATATTGGCGGTCATGTTCATTTTTGCAAATAATATTCCCATGCTTCGTTTTTATTATTGTATTTGGTTCACAAAAATTGCTTCCACTCCTCTTTTTTTTTTTCTTCTAGTTAGAATTGATTAGAGTTCTAAGGGGAGGTCTTTCTTAGACAATGTGAATAACACTCTTATCAATTGGGGACTTGGACAACAATGTTGGTATTGTGAAATGAAAAATATCATGAATATCATCGTAGAATCATCTTTTGATGTCATCAAGGGACATGCGTTATTCTACTTCTCGTTCTACACAAAAGTATTTTGTAATTTGTTCAACCCACTCATATGGATTGCTTTGACCACCATTTATTAGATTTGATAGAAATTATTTTTATTTCATGATATTATTCATGTGTATCTTGATCAATGTATTTCTTTATCTCTTATGGGATTTCTTTCGTTAATTTTCATGTGTCTTGGTGAAAAATTGCACCCTTGTTTGTGCAAAGGTTAGTTGATTCCTCATGATGTAATTTTTCAAATAGTTATCTAATTTCCTTTTCCACCACTCATGAATCTCCTCTAAAGTAAACATCTATTCATGCATGAAAATATTGTACATTCTCGATTCATGTACTACCAGTGATGAAACCAACGTTGTAATCTAAGGGATTACACAAAGAAGTTACTAGTAGTGCACATACACAACATAGTATACATAATCAATCTACAATAATATACAAGCCATGAATACATAGAAGGAGAAGAGGACAAAACTATTATCTATGAAGTTCATGGACCATGCGAGGGATCATTTGCCGAGGTTTGTGGAAAACTATGCCATCTATTTTTATTGATATTTGATTTCCATGGCATCCCAAAACTTCTCACATATGAACCAATGCCTCGTGGGGTCCTCAGCCCCCTCATACAATGGTAGGTGATGATGAAATAATTTGTTTATGAAAGGGGTTTCAAATTTGAATAAATATTTTTTGGTAGGGTCAACTTCATGGATTGTGTGGCTCACTTTATTGACTACTTATTATTATTTACATTGACTAGCACTAGTTCGAATACATGTGGTAATACCTCCATTTGACATGCTTGATATATATACTCAATGAAACTACTTATTTTCGATCACAAATCTCAGTTGAGACTCTATGTTCCTCTTCAATTATTAAATTTGGTAGGGGGGATATTACCATGATATCCTTAATTCCTATGATTATATCGTTTCCATCTTATTTGACATTTACCCAATTTCCTTTAGACTAGGGTATTTGAATCCAACATCTATCAGTAACTTTTCCTTGATTGTCTAGTCCATGACACACCAATCAAACCCTAGAATATATTTACAGTCATCACCGGTGGAACTCTCTAGTTGTAGGACTTTATTGGTTTTACTCACATGGGCTTCACCTTGTCGACCAATATCTTATCATGTTCATTCACAAAGGGGAGTTTAAAATTGTTAAAAATAAAGTCAACATATTATATGTATAGGGGGGATGTGGGGTATTCAACAGTTTATATGTATTGGAGGGTATAAAATGTGGTATCTAGTAAAAATGTGTGTTTTTTGTTGGAAATATGTATTGGGAGTGGGTTTCAACAAAATGAATTTGGGGTTTTTTTTTATCAATATCGAGTGAAATTAAGGGTATTCTTTAATATCCCATGAATATAGGTGCTATGTCATAGATTCCTTGAGTGAAGATCATGTGGTTTGAGTTTGGAAATATATGCAGTGCTAGTTCCAACTCATCAACATCCATACTTTCATTATTGTATTTTAGTCTAAGGGCACTAATACTAACCTCTACCAACTACATCTCTTTGTCCAACTCGGGAACTGTTGGGGCTACTTCCACTTCTACATATGGTTGATCAATATCAAACTTATTTTGGTCTATAAATATAGGAACTCATCACTCATCAGGACCTGTTTATCTTTGATATCAACAAGTTTCCATACAATCATGTATCTTGTTCATTCTCCTCTATCTTTTGTCTCTTTCAATATTTTAAATTGAAGATCGATCATTGGATTATGAAACTACATTCTTCTTCCAACCATTTTCTTTATTTCTGATCCAGATTTATTTTGAGAACGAAATGAAGGCAGAGATATAAAAATGAAATATACAGATATATTGTGAGATACACAAAAATATTGCAATAAACACAAAGATACATCAATGCACAATTTTCACTAATGAGAGAATGTACAGAAACTGTAAAATTATAGAGTGAATGACTCGCTAGAATGATGGTAGCTTATCTCTTAGAAGAGATGTGATGGCTATTGTTAGGCGAAAATATTGTCATTTAATTCCATCATAGTAATTGCCCAACCATTTAATTTTTCAATCCGAGGTTCCTAGGCTTATGAAGCACATGCACTATATATGCAGGATTAGGCACCTAACTTCTAATTTAGGAAATTCAATCAAATCCTAACTCTTGCATTCCACTTAATAAGACTTAGCTATTGTAGGCATGAAAACACTAGCTCCCTTTCAGGAGGCCTTCTCGGAATGTTTCAAATAACCCATCAACAATCAAGATCATCACGTAAACACTCATGCATTGAAAATAAAGACACTTAAAAATCTTAGTTGTTGTAGGAAATAAAACACTAGCTCCCATTCAGGAGGTCTTCTTGGAATGTTTCACAAAACCTATCAACAATCAAGATCATCGAGTGAATACTCATGCATTGAAAATAAATACACTTAAAAAGCTTAGTTGTTGTAGGAAAGAAAACACTAGCTCCCATTTAGGAGGTCCTCTCAAGATGTTTCACAAAACCTATCAGCAATCAAGATCATCAAATAATTCTAATAAAAACAAGAAGAAAATGCTACTATGATCTATTTGGAGTGAGCTCAATTCTCCCAAGAACAAAGTAACATATGAATTAAAGCATTCTAAATCTAAACTAGAGAATGGAAATTGATGTGAAAAGAAAGCTTGATTCTTATTTCATCATAAGTTGGATACAATGCTTCAAGAGTCCTCCCCTTGAAATGGAGGAGGTACTCCTATTTATACAAAAATTAAGATAACTTAGATCCACAAATATCTCCTAGATCCACAAATGTCTCATTTGGTTACAACCATGTGCTCACACCTATCAAGTGATATCTCTACAAATCCTCTCACAAATATTTCTTTCATGATTAATCTCCATCCAAGATACTTGAGTAGATCTCCAAATCTTTATCAAATATTCAAAGGGTTGAAGAGGGAATTCGAATTTGAGGCTTGATGGTCAAATTTGACTTGGTTGGAGTCTTCAAATACACCTGTAAACATCATGAAACTCATCCCACTTTCTTATATAAGTGTAAACATGTCATTTTTCCAATATTTAATCATAAATTCACTTAAAAACACTAAAATAGATGCATTGGAAAATAATATGTCTAAAACGCATGTAATCATGAAAATGGTTTAATGTAAGGGTATGAGAAATCGAAATATGGTTAAAAGTGAAGTGAAAGTGAATTGAAAGGTTGATAAAAATATGACACTTTGGTGACTCAACATACCCCCCAACTGAAGGTGTTGCATGTCCTCATGAAACCTTGCATTGAATTTCCTGAATTGTGTGATGTATCCTTCTTCTTCTTCTTTTTTTTTTTTTTGAAAGATATCTAAGTGGCAACCGCTTTTTGTGGTTTCTTCTTGTGTGATCGACATAAGTATTCCTTATGTAGAAACATTTCTTCTTCTTGATTATGGTTGGTTCTTGTGTAACAACCATCAATATTGTGAGTGTTGGTTCTTGTGTGACAACACTTTCATTTTTCTTTTTCTTGCTACAACAAAGAATAGACTTGAAATTCCAATCATATGAATGCATTCAAAATGATGATTCAGTATGTGTGTATCAATCATTCAATCCTTTTAGTCTTATTCAATAAGGTGTATTGAAGTATGTTAAATGCATATAAACCATCCTCCTCATGGTATATTTTCTTAGGAATATGTGCTTCATGTACAAACCAATGTTGCTTTTTAGGAGATCAATGAAGGTGCTTTATAAAAGTAATAACACTCAATTGGGAAAGCATGTTTGCCAATAGCATATGAGGTTATGAAAGATGTAATATAGGATAAATGAATGACATATGATGAATATCCCCCCCCAACTGAAGGTGTTCTCTGTCCTTGGAAAATGTAGAAAATAGGGAAGGGCATGGAATAATGAAGGATATGGAAGGACAAATGGGAAATTTTCCAAATACATGTCTTTTAGCATTCAAGGAATTACTGATTAAAGATTGGAAAACACCATACCTTCACCTACCTGAGAAGATCATTCGTTATGCATCCGAGAGATTTTTGTATGGCTGCTACTATTGTATCATGGAAGATGTCACTGTTGCAGGATCATATGGAAATTGACTACTGCTGTAGCTGCGACTGATGTCTGCTGGATCAAAAAATGTGAAGTGGAGGAAGATGAACTGCTGCTAAATGAATCATGGAAAAGAGAAAGTGGAACTGCGGTAGTCTCATGTGGTAAAAGTCATGCTGCTGTAACTGCTGATAGAGTCATGAAAAGTGTATAGTCTTCACCTGCTGCGAAACTTAATGGTACAATTCTAGTCATCCAAATGAATGTGTCGATGTCGAGCATGAAGAGAAGTCATTGGATTACTGACCATTGATGAATGTCGTTAACCAATGCGAGGCAACTCATCATTGATGTCAATGAGTGCCAAGGTACCTAAGTACATCTTGCGAAGTGTGAATGAATTAGCTGATGTCGATCCACTTGCAAGATCTGACGATCAAGGGACAATGATGTATTCCCATGATTGTTAGCGAGAGAACTTGCCATTAAGGCATGCAAGCCTCTAGGTACTCAAATGGAACTCTAGTCTATATCCCAGATAAGGTGCTGAGGTCGATGGGGCAAGACTTGTTGAAAGGTGGGCCTTAAGGAATTCCACATCAGTCAACGCGAGTTGTACAAAATGATTGTTAACACTATAATTTGGTGGAACGGAAAATACTCACTTGTGGATTTTACAAGCCCAAGTTAGTTTATGCTCGTCGCTTTTTCACTTTTTAAGAGTCTGAAAAAGGGCTAAAAGAAGACTCAATATGAGGCAAGAGATAGGTGCAATCAGGCAAAATATAGGCAACTCAGAAAAGTAATCATGTGGGAAGTCATAAGATAGTAGCGATGGATAGAAAATTTTTAAGCTCACGACATATCAAATGACAAAATAGACTTTATCATGAATTATTAATGAAGTTTGAAAGAGGAAAGAGAAGGGCTTATGTCATGACAAAAATAGTTTATGAGAAAATTTCTTTTTAATGGTAGCAAATGTTATGACAAGCACAACAAAAAAACTCAACTCTTTCAAGTATTCATGAAGCATGTTTTTTGGGAAATGTTATGTGATTTCTGAAATCACTTTTGCACGCAATTTAATCACCTTGAACCTGTAAAAGGTTAGTATTTCTCTGCAATAGAATTGTGAGAGCATCGCAAAAAATAAATGACAGAAACATATTTAAACAAATCAAATGCAAAACAAAATGAAATGCATTTTTACCTGAGAATAGTAACCCATCTTAATCACTTTTGGTCAAAACCTGTTTTTGAATGACTTGCACAAACAATTAGTGTAAAGCGTCAAATATTTGGTTTTGAGAAGATTTCAAAGTTTGTCTCCTGGTTATCATCATTCTTTCTGAATGTGTAAATATAGAGAGATTTAGCCATGAACCCCTCCACGAGCATCTGTGATAAGATTACATAACGTTGACCGGACGATGGATGTGTAGAATGCAGCCAATGAAACAATAATGGTTGTGATAAGTAACCACGATGGCTACGACGATTTTTTTACCACTAAACCATAGATGGAAATATCATGCATAGACTGCTCAGGAATGTGCATCAATTTCGACTGAAATGACCATGTTTCTGGCATTGGAGGCTACATAAATATAAGCAAAACACCAACAGTCATCACCAGAAGTAGCACACGCTTTACTAACTGAATGTGGGAGAAATGTCGTGTGGCAATCAGAACACATGCTACGTTTTGCCGATAGAGCCAGACAGATACAGTAACAACAACAACATGTGAAAAACCTTGCCACGGTTTCATTTTTGAAGTTGCCTTAGACTGGAATCCTGAAATAGAGATCACTTTCACTCGGTAACTTGCATTTCACGGGATACTTTCGCTGGGAATGGATGCCAATAGCGGGGGCAGTAGAGCATGAGCTTCTTAGTTATAGTAGTTGAGCTGGCTCGACACCTCACAGTAGAAACATGAACTAGGTAAATACTTCCATGAACATTCGATTAAACATCGAAAGACAGACAAAGTTTTAGCATATAAAAGCCTACAAGAGACTTAATTCACGCCATGGCCATATCAATATCCCTCCACTTTGCAAGCAATGAAGTAGTTAAAGCCGAAATGACGTCATAAAAAAAAAATACTAAACAGGGTATGACCGTTGAACAATAGCAGCTTTAAAACCTTCAATTCACGGTTCGTAAGACTTTAAAGCTGCAGTCGAATTGAAGCCACAACTCAACGAAAATCGCTATAAAACCCCATCTCAAATCTTCAACAATGATGAACCTCGAAAGAAATGATCAAACCCAAGCCAAAGATAAAAGTAGAATACACCAAACCGCACCTGTAAAATCCTCAAAAGCTTCAAGAAAACAGATATTTAAAGCCGTAATTAAGCCAAACACACAATGATCAACAAATGCTAGAAACATCGAATATTTAATAACACCAAACGGTTTTAGTGTGCCGATTGTCTTGAAAAATAGGTGCTGAATTTATTGATCTCGCAATCCTTCATCGTCGAAATTCTGGGCATTATTGTTGGGAAAGTGAAAGGCTCCGACCGTCTACGAATGGCGAGAGAGGGGAGTCTTTGCGTATTAGATTCACTTGTAAATCTTTTTAAAGCTCTACCTCTTTGATGGTTGATAAGTCATTTGGGCCTTTGCCCAGCTTCACATATTTGTACTGCCCATAATGCACAGTGTTTTATTTATTTTTTTTTTTTTTTTACGGGATCATTCCAGTTATTCCATCCTCCAAGGAACTATGCCAGTGCATCTTCTTCAAAGAATGAAAAATCCCAAAGAATACGTAACAACATGATCATTTCATCCTCCATACGCGGCATATATATATCTTTTTTTTGTTTGAGAGATCGTAACAATCCGAAATTTGGTCGATGAAGCTCCTCTATACCCGTGAAATCATTATAACAACATATTTGATTGATTATGATGCCTGTCATCCTTCAAATACATGGAGTGGTAGATGAAGAATGACGTGATGTGGTAGGAGAGTGATTTTAGCCATCTAGAAGATCATAACTTCCCCCTGCCAATGCATGTGACCATCATGAGATCGGAGAGGATCCGGAAAATTTCAGAATTTACCTGCCTGTCTATTTTTGCTGCGTTAGTTAATAGCATCATATGTTTGAAGATTAGCGATTTGTAGCGGAGACAGTAGGTGGGCGAACTAGCATGGCGCACCCTGGCAGAATTGTGATTGAAAAAGATTTGAGGGGGAGATTAGAAGAATTTTTCATCTCCGGATGAAGCATCCCGAGCTCTTCGCAGAAATGAATGGCATAACTGTTGTCATCAAACCTCTTTATGTTTCTTTGGCTCAGCGCAAAGAAGGGCTTGAAACTTGCACTCTCAGTCTGGAGAGAATGAACATTCCCCCATGCCCATGGCTATTGCCAGATGTTCGTGGTCTCTCACTGCTCGAATGGCCGGAACCTGAACTTAGTCGCATGCTTCCCATAAGATTTATGCAGATTCACCGATACAAACTTGTTGCTAGTGCCAGAATTTGCCATTGCAAAGCACCTCTGGACCCTAATCCTTTTCTCTTCTCCTCTTCTCCTACTAGATAGCCTCTTGGCTTTGATAATAGGATACTTCGGCTGGACTGCTCGACCTTGGATGCTCGGTGGGAATGACTTGGTGTAGTTCTCTTTATTTTCATTATGGTGCGCGAACCAGACCAAAGTTCTTTGTCTTACATAGATTGCAGATTTTATTATTATAATTTTTTTTTTTTTAATTAATGTATTTACTGTTTTATTGCAGATGGAGGATGCTAACTTTTCATTCATTTTTTCTTAAAAAAAATAAAAATAAAAATAAATAAATAAATAAATAAAAATTTATCTTGCAGGCTTATGTGTGAGGATGTGCAAATGTGAGAGGATGTGCAATGTTATTTATGTTTTTATTATGTTTTATATGATTATTTTTTTATTTTTTTATTTTTGTATTATATCTATGTTTTTTTTATTTCTATTTATTTCTATAAATTTAAAAAGAGTCCTAAACATTTTGGTGTTTTATCATTTTTCTTTTAATTAATTGCTTTATTCTTACTTTTAAAAGAAGACAAATTTAAATAAAATTAAAGAGAATAGGTTTATTAGCAAATGAAAACAAAATGAATTGCAAGTTAAAGATGGAAAATTGATTAAGTATGTTTGCAAATCATTGATTTATTCATTCCTGAAAATTATTTTAGTCATCCTACTTTCTGATCCTGGAAATCGCACGAAGCGCGGAGGAGAGCATACTTATTAAAAGCAAATAACGAAAACTGATATGTTTTATTCCTTTGAACCTACCTACCCTACCTCTAATTGGAAGTTAGAAATTGATTAAGTGTAGTCAAAGATCCAATGTAACCATGAGCGCAATAGTAATAAGAATATGTTCAATGTGAGTTTCACAAATGACGATCAAAAATATACATAAACGTGTGAAATTAAGTGTTGAAACTGTAAATTAACAAAATAAAAAGAAAAACTAAATTGATCTAACCTGGTACCTGCTTGAAACCATCGTTCGATAATGCTTTTGTAGGCATAGTTTTCACTCCTCAGATCGTGTCGCAACTTCTCATTATCCTCCTCGATCTCCTGCTCGCATGATTGTTCGTGATCAAATGTATAGGGTTCCTTGTATGTTGTTTCGTCGTTTGCCTCTGGAGGAGTAATTAAGGTTTTGGCTACTGTCAAGATCTCTTTTTCCAGAGAAGAGGAGACCCCAACCTTTGCTAGGATCTGAGTGAGTTGTTCCAAGATTAAACTCATTGTTAAATCATATTGCGAAAAGGGGTTCTTACTGCACCTAAATCAAAAATAAAAGAGAAACTGAAAATCACACTTGCAAAAATTTAAACTAATCTTGCAGAAATTGAAATTTACACCCTACATGTCCTTACTCGTATGTCACCTTGGAGTTAGGATCATGTCTAATCACACTTGCATGAATTGAAATGAAAAAAAAAAGAAAACAACTAATACCTCAATCCATTGTGCTTCCCCGACAACGACGCCAAAATGTTAGGCGAAAATATTGTCATTTAATTCCGTCATAGTAACTGCCCAACCATTTAATTTGTCAATCCGAGGTTCATAGGCTTACGAAGAACATGCACTATATATGCAGGATTAGGCACCTAACTTCTAATCTAGGAAATTCGATCAAATCCTAACTCTTGCATTCCACTTAATAAGACTTAGCTGTTGTAGGCATGAAAACACTAGCTCCCTTTTAGGAGGCCTTCTTGAAATGTTTCAAATAACCCATCAACAATCAAGATCATCAAGTAAACACTCATGCATTGAAAATAAAGACACTTAAAAAGCTTAGTTGTTGTAGGAAAGAAAACACTAGCTCCCATTCAGGAGGTCTTCTCGGAATGTTTCACAAAACCTATCAACAATCAAGATCATCGAGTGAACACTCATGCATTGAAAATAAATACACTTAAAAAGCTTAGTTGTTGTAGGAAATAAAACACTAGCTCCCATTCAGGAGGTCCTCTCAAGATGTTTCACAAAACCTATCAACAATCAAGATCATCAAATAATTCTAATAAAAACAAGAAGAAAATGCTACTATGATCTAT
>JZKD02S0187716.1:142393-157751 GCA_000966675.3 Picea glauca
TGACTTGGTTGGAGTCTTCAAATACACCTGTAAACATCATGAAACTCATCCCACTTTCTTATATAAGTGTAAACATGTCATTTTTCCAATATTTAATCATAAATTCACTCAAAAAACACTAAAATAGATGCATTGGAAAATAATATGTCTAAACCCCATGTAATCATGAAAATGGTTTAATGTAAGGGTATGAGAAAGCGAAATATGGTTAAAAGTGAAGTGAAAGTGACTTGAAAGGTTGGTAAAAATATGACACTTTGGCAACTCAACAACTATGCTCATTCTCAAGAAGATGATGATTTTTACAATGAGGCTCTAGAGGCCTTTTTAACATAAATAAAATCCAAAACCCTAACCTCGGAAGATGAAACACCAAAAGGTTTGTGGGCCTCGATGGGGGTAGTTTGTACATATATCTAAGGAGTACATATTCCATTCACCCCGGACTATGCATTTGTGTATTTTTAAGTGTTGTCGTGCCCAAAAAGTGTCGTTTAGGGCCTCAAAATGACCCCATAAGTTCAAGACCCGAAAAACCATAGAAAAACTTCCAAGGTCGAAACCCGTGTTTTGAGCTAGTGGAATAGGTGGGTGGCCACCAATTTCCAGCTAGATCAATCCTCACCCCTTAGGAATAAATGGTATCAATTGCATCAAGTCCCTGGGGATGCTTTTGCTGAATCTGAACCTTGGTGAGTTTCTTTCCTTGCAAAAGAAGTTTCCATGCTTAGCTTGTTGAAGGATGTTATGAACTTGTTGTTGGAGGGGTCAGATTTGTTTAACGAATATGGCTACATGATATTCTTGAGTGTGGGAGGAATTTTTCGGTGAAGATTCAACATGAAGAACATGAAGAGACTTATCATAACTTGATTTGACTGGGTAGTGTGGAGGCACCCTCGTAGGTGAAATAATAATATCTTCATGCTCTTCTACAATCTTATTGATCTAATTTTGTTGGATAGGAGGTTATTGGGTTGAGGTTTCAGTGGTTGCAGTGTCCTTCGCTTCTGACTAGGTGGTGAAGAGGATAAACTTTGCGGTATGAGATATTACTTTGCGAGACTATTTTGTTTGTACAATATTCGAAACTACATATAGTATCCTATAGTGATGACCCCCCAAAGTAACAATGACGCTACAAGGTTGAGGCTCATAAAAAACATGATGCTTACACATATATGGTTGACCTAATAGAACATGTAAAAATTCCAGTGGAGAAACATCACATAGTACCTCATCCTTGAAGGGCTTGATGTCGCATGACAAGAGACACTTTTGGATGACATGAAGATCTCATCCTTGGCAGACCCATCCAATGTTGTACGACTACGGGTGTGGGGTTGTCGGAAAATCCAATTGCTTGAAGACCTCTATTGATATGAGGTTCTTTTGGATCCCACTATCAACAATGAAATGCAGCATGATGCCCTTCACCCACATTTGTGAATGGAAGAGGTGCCCCCCCTCCTTAATATCCTCTGGTTCTTCTGGTTGGATTGTTACTCTCGCGACAATGGTAGTTGGTTCTTCATCAATTATTTGTCTCCTTTTATTAGTGTTTGAATAAGATTTTGATTCAGGGCTTGGCTCTGTTTCTTTGAGCTTGGCCACCAATGAATGTTTCAAGCGACATTCATCAGTGTTGTTCCAAGGTATTTTGTGGAAGTCACACCACTTCCTAGTGTCCTTATTCATCTTCCCATTACCCTTCTTTTCTTGTGGCTTGGACTGGTTGTCTTGACTATTCTGTGAGTTAGGGATTCCTTTACCATAATTTGGTTGTTGTGGATTTGAAGACCCAAATTATCTCTTGTTATGCTGCTTAAATTTCTACTCGATTTTGACATCATATCTATAAGTGGCTCCTAGTGATGAGATGTCAAAAATATCCTTTTTGGTTTGGATGTACTTGTGTAGATCCCGACAGTATTTCAGAGCCAAATGTTGCTCGAAGTCTTTGATACCTAGCTTGGTGCGCAACGTATGGAAGGTATTTGTGAACTATGACACTGTTTGGTCCCACTTTTGATGCAATGTGGTCCATCTCTTATACTTTTCATCATATTTTCCCACATGGTAATATTGCTCCTTGACCGCATCCATAAAAAAATCCCAAGTGGGCTCGGCCCCAAATATTCCAGACTCCTTGGTGGAAATTTTCTCCTAGTAAGTTTCCCACTAATGTTTGACATGGGGGAGAGCCTTAAGGAGCACAAAGGTGATCTTTTCTTTGTTGGAAAAATTGTGAATAGAGAAATAAAATTCTAGAAACTTTAACCATTTTTCCAAAGAATCTGCATCGATCTAACCTTTAAATATAGGAATATCAAAATTAAATTGTACCTTGAATGGAGTAGCATCTCCAAAGTGACTGCTTGATGAAGACGCACCTATTATTGTAGGCAATTGTTGAAGGATTTGGGAAAAATTCTCCAACATCTCGTTCTTCTGTTGCGCGAGGGCTTCCATGAGAAACAACTTGATGGGATATTCTTCTCCCGTGTCTCTCTTTTCTTCCACCATGGGAGGACACTCGGGATGATGTTGTCCTCAATGGAAACTAGCTTGAGACCCAACTCTTTATACCCTGACCTCGTCGGGGGCATGCACTAAGAAGCAACAATGAGAAGCATGATCTGATACCACTGATCCGTATTTATTTTGAGAAATAAATGAAGGTGAATATATAACAATGAAATATACAAATATATTGTGAGATACGTAGAAATATTTCAATAAACACATAGATACAGTAATGCACAATTTTTATTAATGAGAGAATGTACAAAAGCTATAAAATTATAGAGTGAATGACTCGCTAGAATTGTGGCATCTTATCTCTAAGAAGAGATTTGATGGTTACGCTCATTCACAATAAGATGATTATGTTTACAATGAGGATATAGAGGCATTTTTAACATAAAGAAAATCCAAAACCCTAACCCTGGAAGATGAAACGCCAAAAGGTTTGCGGGCCTTGATGGGGGTATTTGGTATGTCAACTTCCCAAGGGGGTAACATTTTCATATGATCTCCATTTGGGGTGTTCTATACCTCATTGGAAAGGGATATTTGAGGAGTACATATTTAGTTCATCCCAGACATGACTTTGCCTATATTTTTGGAGGATGTTGTGCCCAAAAAATTTGGTTTAGGGCCTCAAAACGACCCTGGAAGTTCAAGACTTGAAAAATCGTAGAAAAAATGCCAAGGTGGAAACCAGTGTTTTGAGCCAGTGGAATAAGTGGGTGGCCACCTATTTCCACCTAGATCAATTTCCTCATCCAATGTATATTACCTTTTTTCGATCGATGTCCCCCCTTTCCCTAGCATCCTTGCAGTGTCTTATTCAATGTAGGTCAACTAGGGTTTACTCAAATTGAAGTATATCATGATTAGCTACCCCCCCCCAATCAAAGACCTTGACTTTAATCTCAGTCAACGATGGAAATACTAGCAAGAATTTTCATTTTTGCAGAAAATATTCCCATTCTTCCTTTTTATTCTTGTATATAGTGCTAAAAAATTGCTCCCACTCCTCTTGTGTTTTATTTTAGTCAGAATTTATTAGAGTTCTCAGGGGAGGTCTTTCTTCGACAATGTGACTAACACCTTTATCAATTAGGAACTTGTGCAAAAATTTTAGTATTGAGAAATAAAAAATGTCATGAAGGTTCTTGTAGAATCTAGTTTTGATGTTGTCAAGCGACACATGTTATTCTACTTCTTATTCTTCATAGAAGTCTGCTGCAGTTTTTTCAACCCACTCATATGAATTGGTTCAATCAAAATTGATTATATTTAATAGAAATTGTTTGTCTTTTATGATATTATTAATGTGTATCTTGATCAATGTATTTCTTTGTTTCTTCTATGATTTCCTTCGATAAGTTTCATGGGTTTTCATGTAAAATTGTACCCTTATTTGTGCAAGAATCAATTGATTCCTCTTGTTGCAATTTTTCAAATAGTTATCTAATTTCCTTTGTCACCACTCCTGAATCTCCTCTAAATTCAACATCTATGCATGAATAGAACTACTGTACAGTCCTAGCTCATATACTACCAACAACATAACCAATGTTGTAATATAAGGGATTACACAAATAAGTAACTAGTAATCTTGATACACACCATAGTATATAGAAGCAATCTACAATAATATAAAAGCATGAACACATAGAAGGATAAGAGGAGAAAAGTATTATCTATTAAGTTGATGAACCATGTGAGGGATGTTTTCTTGAGGTCCCTAGAACAATTTTCCATCTACTATTTTTCATCTGTGATGTCCATCGGATCCAAAAACTTCTCACATATGAACTAATGCATATTGAGTTCCTCATCCACCTCATACAAAGGTAGGTGATGATTTTTTTTTAGGTGAAAGGGGATTTCAACTTTAACTAAAGGTTTTTTTTTAGAACACACTGCTATTGATAGCGAGGAGTGGAGTGAATATGTATAAGACGATATTTTACTTTTTCAAACTTTCATCAACCATAAGAAATAAATCACATCATGGAACATAAGATTTACGTGGAAACCCTTTCTAAAGAAAACCATGAAACTTCTCTTCATAATTCTTTGTAGACACCAACGTATTATTAAAAATATTTGTAGGAACCAACCTACTGGATACACCAATCCACACTTATACAAATCCTAGTAGGAACCAACCTACACTTACAGATATTCGTAGAGACCAATCCCCAATGTTAAGCACCAACTTAGCAAGAGACACCAATATATTTTAGATCTTCATAGACACCAATATACTAGAGACACTAATCCCCACCGCTAAGCACCAAATTAGCAATATAAACCAATCTCTTACATATCTTCATAGACACCAATCTACTGGAGACACCAATCTCCACTGCTAAGCACCAACTTAGAAAGAAACACCAATATTTGATCTACACCAACCTTCACCGAGTGTGATTGCCACTTCTTCCTTCACCATTTTTTCTCACTACTTATACCTTTACTAGGTCTACTCACTCACTACTTTTTCCTCCACTAGGTATACTTGCTACTTCTTCCTTTACAAGGTCTAACAAAAATTTGAATTTCCAAATGGAAACTTTCCCAAATCTTGTTGTTTTGGGCCTCTTCCCAAGAGAGAAATTGTACATCATTCCATGTATCCAATTTTGCAAATATGATTCTAATATTTTTACATGATTTATGTCTATATGTCTCCTATGTCTCTACAAAATATGAGGTTTTGAAACATTCCATAAAATAAGTTATAACAAAAGTGCCAAGATGACTTATTTGACACTGTTTTTAGGAGCATTCAAGAACCCTAACGTGCACATAGAATGTATCCAAAAGTATAGAGAACCAACATATGAGATGATTTACCACATTTACACAAAGATATTTCATCTATATTTGTAAAATATCAAGGTTTGAAACATCTGAAAAAATAAGTTATAGAGAAAGTGCCTAGTTGACCTATTTGTAACTAATTTTAGGAGCATTTAGGAACCCTAACTTCCATAGATCATATCTGCAAAGGTATAGCAAACCAAAATATGATATTTTTACCACATGTACACCAAGATCTATCCTATGTATCTAAAAAATCATAAGGTATGAAACATATTAGAAAATAAGTTATAATGATAGTGTCGAGATCACCTATTTGAAACTCATTTCAGGAGCATTCATGAACCCTAAATTCAATATGGAATATCTCCAAAGTATAGAGAACTGAAATTTGATATGTTTACGACATGTACACTAATATCACTCCTCTATATGTGCAAAATTTCAAGTTTTGAAACTGATCAAGGTGGATATCAATGGCCACCCACCTTTTCCAACTGGCTCAAAACAGTTTTCTAGCAATTTTGATAATTTACTATTTTTAGCAGTTTTCACTTCTGGAGCTGTTTTGAGGTCCTAAACGATGTTTTTTGGGAAAACGGGTTTGAAATATAAAAATTCCTTCCATATTTCCCCTACAATGAATCTCCTCGACGATACCTTTCCAATAGGATATTAGACCCCTAAAAAGGAGATCGTATGGAAAAGTTACGACCCCGGGAAGTTGATGTACTAACGTACCCAAACAAGGCCCACATGACTTTTGGCGCTTCATTTCCTAGGGTTAGGTTTTTGGATGTCTAGGGTTTTTGGAATTCTTGTTTATTGTAAAAAGGCCTTCAGATCCTCATTTTAATCATCTTCTTGAGAATGAGCGCAACCGTCACATCTCTTCTTAGAGATAAGCTGCCACCATTCCAACAAGCTTGTTTCCATTGCATTTTACAGTTTCAACTTATTTCCTTATTGAATAGAAAACCAGTTTTATTGTATCTCTGTTATTTTGTGGTAAACACCTGTTAATAATCTATATTCATTTCATTCTGCTCATAAAATCTGGATTAGTGGTATCAGAGGGGTCTGCTCCTTGTTGTCTTAATCCATGTCCCCAACGAGGTCGGAGTGAAAAGAGTTGGGTCTCAAGCTTGTTTCTCTTGAGGAAAAAAGCTCTCACATGACCAAGCGACCTCTCATGGCAGGAGAAAATAAAGATGATGGGACAAGAGATCCTTTCAAACTGTTGATTGAGGAAGCTCTCATGCAACAGAGGAAGGATATGATGGATAGTTTCGCGCAAATCCTTTGATGACTACCAACATGCGACACATATTATTCGAGTGGAGGCGTCGCCCCATTCAATGTACAAATAAAATTCGATAATCCTATATTTGAAGGTTAGATAGATGTATATGTTCTAGACAAGTGGTTGAATCTACTATAAGGGTATTTTTCTGTTCATAACTTTTTGATTAGAGAAAATATTACTTTTGCGCTCCTCAACATCATTCCCCATGTCAAAGATTGGTGGGAAACTTTCTGTGATCAAAAGGAAATAGAGGAACCCTCATTATTTATAGTTACGACCACCTGGGAATCTTTCAGGGATGCTATTAAGGAACAATACTACCCGGTAGGAAGTTATGACGACTTGTATACCAAATGGACCACACTCTGACAAGAAAGAGACCAAGCAGTGCTAGATTTCACAAATATCTCCATACCTTGCGCACCAAGCTGGGTATCAAATATTCAGAGCAACATCTAGTGCTAAAGTATCGCGGTGCTCTACATAGATACATCTAGACTGAAATGGAATTTCTAGACATCTCATCCTTGGGAACGGCCTACCGATATGCCATCAAAATCAAGTACAAGCTCAAACAAAAGACACAGAAATTTGGGCCTGGGAACCCCTCACAACAAAAGATAGGAAAGGGCAACCCCAACCCAAAAAAAAATGGATAGAGAAAATATGGACAGTATCAGGACAACCAGTCCAAGCTAAAAGCAAATAAGGACACTGGAAAGACAAAGAAAGATACCGGGAAGTGGTGTGACTTCCATAAGATCCCTTGGCATAGCACTGCTGACTGCCGCTCAAAGCAGTGGCTGGTGGCTGAAGTGAAAGCCTCTAAATCAGATGCGGGTTCTGACTTTGAGTCAGAACCTACATTGACGCAGAACCCAGTGCCATCGTTGCTACCACCAAGCTCCCGCATGGTGAACTAGATGAGCAAGAAGAAGGAGAGTGCCTCTTAAATTCATAGATGTGGGTAAAAGGCACCCTGCTGCACTTCATTGTTGATAGCGGTAGCCAGAATAAACTCATCTCAGCAAAGGTCGTCAAGCGGCTGGCCCTGTTGACAATGCCTCACCCACAAACCTACACCATTGGATGTCTCCTCCAAAGAAGTGATCTCCACGTCAGCCAACAATGTCGACTGTCGCACGACATTAAGCCCTTCAAAGACGCTCGGTATTATGTGATGTTGCTTTTCTCGAATTTTGTGATGTTATTTTGGGCAAACCTTATTTATGGAAACATCATGTTGTATATGATTCTAGGCCTCATAGTGTTATTATTACTTTGAACAAAAAATTGTATAGGCTACTCGAGGCAATCCCACCTAGTGATATTTCCTTGATCTTTTCTAAGCAATGAAGGAAGTTCATCTCTCAGACAGGGAATTTTGTATTCTTCATGACTTGATCTCAGAATGAGCAAAATATCACAACCACATTCAGGGTCTTTGCGGCCGACCTCTTTACATAGTAGAAGCAAGTAGATAAGGTCGTGGAAGAATACTCATATATCTTATCCTCACCTACCGGGGAACCTCTGCACTGCCACATCAAGTAACCCATCGATCTGACCGCTGACGCACTGCTCTCCAATGGGCCTGTATATTGCCTCTCTCTATTAGAGAATGAGGAGATCAAGAAACAAATCCAAGAACTGCTCCACAAGGGGCACATCTGTCCCAGTTCATCACCTTGCGGGAGACCAATCTTGCTATTATGGAATAAATATGGAACCTGAAGACTCTGCATTGATTACTGTTGGTCACTATAATTGCTTATTTAACTAAGCAATCAAGTGCTACATAAATTGTCAACCCAGGGAAGTCTGTTTATTTCAAAGGTAATCACACACTATATATGCTCAATCTCAAAAGCCACCTAGAGTTGTAGTAAAAATATATTAGTCACACTTTTGCCTTAAACAAATTGAAGTTCTAACTTGAATTACAAGAAAGAAATCTACCTATTGCAGAGTTCAATGTTTAAAGAAATAATTGTCCAAAGAATCCTGGATTACATTAAGAAGATAACAACCTGGAAAATAAATCTTTCAGGACACTGTGAAAAGGAAAGACTAACTATTCTGTAATCAGAGAACAGGACCCTATTCCCGAAGTAGGAATCTTCAGCACCTGTTTCCGATCACCACACTTTTATGAACTCACCGCTAATTGAAATAATTGACATGCACTGAAGGCTAACTATATCTAACAAAGAACAGGACCCTATTTCCCAAACATGAATCTTCAACACCTATTTCCGATTAGCACACTTTCATGAACTCATTACTAATTGAAATAATTGACATGCACTAAAGAATAACTATCTTTAACATAGAACATGACCCTATTCCCCAAACAGGAATCTTCAACACCTGTCCCTGATTATCAAGCTTTCATAAATTCACCAAACAAGATTGCTAACTAAAATGATTAAAAGTTACCCAAGCATGAATCATATGAAAACAATGTAACAATCAGTAAAGCAGAGTTTTAGAAAGACAGAGTTCAGTAAGGTAGTGTTTCAACAAAACAGAGTTCAGTAAAGTAGTGTTTCAGTAAAACATAATTTAATCAAGGCATGAACATAAATAACACTAAAACACTAAAAATCTAATGGACGAATATTGTGAAGAAGGTGGGCCCTACCTTCCCACAAGATTCCCCTGAAACAAAAGGAACTAGAGAGAAATGCTCAGAACAATCTTTTATTCATCTGTCAACTGTATCATATTACAATATGAAGTAAAACACGTCCTTCTCTGTAAAATCCTTTCTTCTCCAAAAAGAAGCTCCTCTCTAATGATGATTTCCTCTTATTTAAAGAGGAGAATCCCCTCGATAGAATTTGATCATCAAATTACATTTGCACATTTGAATCCTATTCTTAGTTGGATCCGATTTATATACTTAGAATAGGATATCCTAGTCTCCCATAACAAAATGCTATTACAAGTGCTGAGTGAGGTGTTGCTATTGCAGTTGGAGTAACAACTTCTTTATTTGTCTTCTTGTTACTGCTGTTGTATGTTGTTTCAACATCGCAAATTGCGGGTTGTTTCAGCCACGAGATTTGCATTCTGACTATTTTAGCAACTTGGTCTCAGGCAGCAGCGATGGTTAATGCTCGCTCAAGGTGCGGCTGTTGTGGTCAATGTAACAGTTTTGTGTTGCTGTTTCAGCATCGTAGACCACAGAGGGTGTAACAACTTCTTCTGTGTGAGTTGATGTTTCAGCATCGTTGACCACGGACTGTGTAACAACTTCTTCTATGTGAGTTGTTGTTTCAGCATCGTTGACCACAGACTGTGTAACAACTTCTTCTGTGTGAGTTGTTGTTTTAGCCATAGGGTTTGCGTGCTTTAACTATTTCAGCAACATGCCTCAATGCTAATCTGCAGTTCGAACTGTTTCAACACTTATACATTTCTGATCAATGGTTAAGTACGAGAGTAATGTAAAATTATATGCAAAACAGATTAAACATATAGTAAAAAGAAGAGACGTTGTATACCTTTAGAAAGATAGGGTAAGGTGATAATGTGAGTTTAAATGTGAGTGAAACAAGGGTGTAAAGGTAGCAAAAAGTGTAAGCAAAAGGTACATTGTATGGTCCTAACATCCCCCCCAACTGAAAATGTTGCATGTCCTCAGGCAACTTCACTCTGAATCAGAATCTAAATATCGACTCTGAGCGTGTAAATTACTCAAGCAATAGCTGTGGAAGGTGATGTTTGTTGGAGCTCTGAACCCTTGAACGTGTTGTAACCTTAGCCAAGCTGTTGTTACGACCTTCTTGGGCAACTTATAATGAACTTAATATTTCTCTGTTGGCATCCAAAGGATAGGAAAATGAAACTGATACCCTATCCAACTTTCATCACATTGCTGAACACACTTGATGTAGCTAGGCACCCTGGAGATTGCTATCTCAAGATTAGTGGGTCTACAAGGATTGTGTTCCTGTATTTTCTCAATAGATTGTTTCCAAAACATGTTATTTGCCTATAGGGCGAAAATCTCTGTGGATTTAATGAAATGTTGACATTCTTGAAACACTGATGTCTGTAATTGCTGAATGTGTTGAGTCATCCCCGATTTCTTTAAAAATTGATAATACTCTGTAACAAAGGTGGAAACATTTTGTGGTTCTTGCCTTATCCAGAGAAGGCGGTTATCCTCATTATGCTTGGCAGCTAGGAAGTCATCCTGCCATATAATCTGATTGTTGAGGAAGGAGGTAAGTGCCCGAATCTGGATGTCACCGACAAGAGGGTAAAGGTTAAGCTGTCGGTTCTCAGGGATGGCCTCATTATGAAAATATGCCTCACAGAGGAGGTGCTGGTCCATAGCAGAGGCTTCTGCAAAGGTTTTAACAAAATCTATTGGATTTAATACTGCATGGGGTCTGCCTTCTTTGATTGATTTGATCTGAAACCATGTAAGTCGTTCCATGAGGAACATAGAGTAATTGCAGGATGGTTTCCTTGCAGCCAATAGCTTTTGTGCCAAGTCAAATATCAGGAGAAATCTGCCTTTTATCTCTTTATTCTGTTTCTTAAGGGCACGAGATTCCTGGCGTGTTTGCTCCAACACTTCCCAATTTGAGTAGATATGATTTATCCAGATTTGTCTGTGTTGCTGCAGGCTTTTGGCCTGTGTAACAACATACTCTTTTTTCCATTTTTATATTATTGCCTGCTCATCCCTTGGCTGAGTTTGTGTTTCAGCGTTGCAAGTAGTAGGCTGAGGTTGGGTCTGAGTGGCTTGTTCCATAAAGGTGTGGGTATTGATTTGGCTGGGAGGGGCAGATTCATCAATAGGCAATGTTTGTACAGCTTTATTAACAAAATCAAGGGTTTGAGATTTGATATTTGTTGTAGGCCAGGGATCAGTCTTAATTTTGGAAGGTCCTGTTGGTTCTTGTGTAACAACAGGGTGTTCTTATTTGAATGCAAAAGTCGAAGGTGCAGGGGAAGCTCCTGAAATTGGAATTTGAATTACTTTGTAGCCTGCTTGATAGTAATTGTTCCCACATTGAGTGCACATATATTGTCTACATGGATTCTCTGTTGTAGTTCCCTCTGTCATGGTCGCTATGTGAGCTAGGGTGTACAAGTTAAGTTCTTTCTCATAGGCTTCCTTTTCCATGGCTAGCTCTTGCTTGTAGGCTTCCAGTTCAGACCTTAGGAACTCATTTTCTTGTAGGACAAAGGCCATTGTTGGTTATGGTTGAGGGGTGACTGGTTCTTGTGTAGCAGTCACAGTCACATTAGCTAGTTCTTTTGGAGCAGCTACAGGATCGATAACTGATTCTTGTGTTCCAGCTTCTTGATGTAAAGAAAGTAATGTTGCAGCACGTTGGGTCTTTGATTCCTGTGTCTCAATAACAATATCAACAGCTGGTTCTTGTGTTTCAGCTGTAGCTGGTTCTTGTGTGACAGCTATAGCTGGTTCTTGTGTTTCAGCTACTGAGTGAGTAGCTGGTTCTTGTGTTTCAGCTACTGAATGAGTAGCTGGTTCTTGTGTTTCAGCTACTGAATGAGTACCTGGTTCTTGTGTTTCAGCTACTCGGTTTGAAACGGATGATGTCGCAACATACTGGGCCTCTGGTTCTTGTGTTTCAGTGACCATGGGTGGAATAGGTAAAGATTCCGTAATTTGGGATGTTGGAGGTATATGGGGTATTAGTCGGATGGGTTGGGGGTTTAGGGCAGTGGCAATAATGGCTTCCCTTGTTCATTTTCTTTGTAAAAAGGGTGGAAAGAAAGGAATTTTCTTTCGTTTACATGGGGGTTTTTCCTCAATGATGGGACATGGAGAATTGTCTGGTTCAGAATCATCGCTGAGAATATGAAGGGCAGGAGTGGATGATTCTGGTAAAGTATGGGGTGGGATTGGTATGGTAGGGGGGTTAATTAGATTGATTGGGTCTGTAGGTGGACTGTTAGGTATTTCTTGAGGGTATGGAGGGTTTTGTGGTTGTTGTTCCTGAAGATTTTTAGGAATTTTAGCAGCTTCTTGGGGATCTATGGGTGGGTTGTTTAGTGGAGGGTTTTGTTGGGAAAAACCCTTTTGGATAAGCAGTTGAACGAGATGGTGATGGGTGAGTGAAAGGGCAGGATCTTTATCCTTTTTACAGTAGTGCGACATATTTTTAAGACAACCGAGCAGATAATAAGGAATGTTCACCAATCTAGCATGCCGTAAATGAGACAACAGGACAAAATTGTGCTGGTAGATTACCTGGTATCGGCCTTCGCAGGTAAGGTAGTGCTTGAAAAACTTTTCAACTTCCGACCATGGAGGCAGCAACAAACTGAGTCGGACACCCCGACCTTTAGGCTCAATTTGTTCCCTTGGCAAGAGGAAATCCTGATGGGCATTAAGAATGATATGTTTTCGGCTAAACACGCGAATGCCATTGGTAGGGAGACTCGAAACCTGTGATATATCCTCTTATGTAATTGGAATCCGAATCCCTTGAACAATGGAATGATCTTCCTAGAGATTTTGAGCAAATTGCAGAACCTGTTGTTGATCAAATCCCTGGAGCCTTTGAAAATAACCGAGCCATCCTGCCTATAGAAAAATTTGATAGGCTTCTGGATAGAGTTCTAACAGGGCTGTCATGGCAGGTTTGTACCATATAACAGAGCCTCCCATAGCTAACAACTTAGTAAAATACACCGTCAAAGAGTCGAGTAACAACTTCTGTGCAGAGTGATTTTTTCGGGTGAAGGCATGCAAATGGTAGTGAAACAATCGAAAGGATGGTAAAAAAGAATGATGGTGGTTGATTCATGTGAAATGATGGGATAAAAGTTCGATATTTTCTCCCCCCTCTCAAGTGTGGCTAATAATGATTTTACATGAGTGGTAATAATGAGTTGGAATCTTCTCATTAACTATAACTTAATTGTATTTACATATAAAATTTACATACCTCACCTTTACCTTTTGATTCGTACTTCAAAGAAAGTATAGTGCCTATCTATAATAGTTTTGTAGTGGCCCTGGCAGAGACTTTTAATTTGTTAGCTGAATTGTATCAAGGATTTGTTGACTGGAAGGACAAAATGTAGTATGAGACCACAAAGGCTTAATGACAGAGAATGCTGAAAAGTTGGTGTTTCAGCAACAGAAAGAAGGGAGAAACAATTGCTGAACGGTGTTGTTTCATCAATGGAAAAATGTGAAGAATTGCTGAACAGTAGTGTTTCGACAATGGGAAAATGGCGAAAAGTTGCAGATAGTGGTGTTTCAGTAATGGGAAAAATGGCGAAAGGTTGCTGACAGTGGTGTTTCAGCAATGGGGAAAATGGTGAAAGGTTGCTGAACAATGGTGTTTCAACAATGGGGAAATGTAGAAAATTGCTGCACAGTGGTGTTTCAACAATGGGGAAGTGGCAAAAGGTTGCTGACAGTGGTGTTTCAGCAATGGAGAAAATGGTGAAAGGTTGCTGACAGTGGTGTTTCAACAATGGGGAAAATGGTGAAAGGTTGCTGAACAGTGGTGTTTCAGCAATGGGGAAATGTAGAAAATTGTTGCATAGTGGTGTTTCAGCAATGGGGAAGTGGTGAAAGGTTGCTGATAGTGGTGTTTCATCAATGGGGAAGCTTGGCTCTTCTTGAAGTAAGATCGTCCTTTCTTAGTAGGTCTTGGATTTGATCGAGAATCTACAAAAATCAATTGTAACATGCTATTTCTTGACAGGGATTATTAGTAAACAAAATCTAATCTAATACTAAAGAATTTAAATTAAAAAGAATTAATTGCAATGGGGGGTAGGAGCCCCCTCTAAAAAGAGGTAATGAGAGTCTGCCACACATGTGGCCTTAAAATCTTCTTTGGAAATAGGGCGCTGGTATAGACGTAGCTGGTGACCATTTACAAGTAACGGTGTTTTAGAGTCATCGATTGTGAGGAGCCTTACTGTTCCATTGGGGAAAACAGTGTCTACTTCATAAGGTCCAAGTCATCTTGTACGTAGTTTCCCTTGAAATTCTTTGAACCGAGAGTCATACAATAGGGCCCAATTACCTTTTTGGAACTGCTTATGCTTGATAGTTTTTTCATGCCATTTTGATCTTTGATGTTGAATCATAGTTGTCTGATGAATGGCATCTTGTCTTTTTTCATTCAATTCATTAAGCTACTGCAACCTAGCTGTCTGTGCATCGGTCAAATCAAGGTTGATAGCTAAAGCAGTCCTTAAGGTTTTGATTTCAAATTCCATAGGAAAGACAACACTCTTTCCATAGACTAATTCATAGGGAGAGAATCCTGTAGTATTTCTCCAGGTAGTTCTGTAGGCCCATAATGCTTCAGGGAGCCTGTGAGACCAGTCCTTTCTATTTTCCTTCACTGTTTTTGTGAGAATGGCTTCTATTACTTTGTTTGTGCTTTCCACCTGTCCATTGGCTTGGGGGTGGTATGCTGTGGTCATTCTATGTTGAATATTATGTTTTTGAAGAGTAGCTTTAAAACCATGAGAAGTGAAAGGAGGTCCTCCATCTGTAACTAATTCTCTTGGCACTCCAAATCTGATGAAGATGTCTTCAAATAGGAAATCTAGAACTGCTTCTTCATTTGCTCTAAGGAGTGCTTTAGCTTCCACCCACTTGGTCATATAATCTGTGCAGACCACTATGTAAACTTTTTGATTGGATGGGGGGTTAATGGGTCCTACAAAGTCTAAGGCCCATCTTTCAAA
>JZKD02S0187716.1:158386-172299 GCA_000966675.3 Picea glauca
AATGTCCAAGCACTATTCCTTCACTCATCATCATGTGACATTTTTCTATACTTAAGGAGAGGTGGGCTTGTATACATTGTTTAAGTACTTTCTCAAGGTTTTGTAGTGCTTCCTGGAAAAAAACACCATAAGGGGTAAAATCATCCATAAAAATTTCCATAGAGTCATTAAGAATATCAGAAAAGATTCCTATAACTGCTCTTTGAAAGGTTGTTGGTGCATTACATAGTCCAAATGGGAGAACTTTATAAGCAAAAGTTCCCCAAGGGCTAGTAAAAGTGGTTTTGTCTTGATCTTGGGGTGCAATTTTGATCTAGATATACCCACTAAAACCATCTAAAAAGGAGAAAAATTTCTTACCTAACAAATTGTCTAACACCTGATCAATGAATGGTAATGGGAAGTGATCTTTTTGAGTGGCTTTATTTAAGGCTTTGTAATCTACAAATACTCTCCACTTCCCATTTTTCTTAGGAACTATTACCAATGGGGAAACCCCTTCACTGTCTGATATAGGATATATAAACCCTGCATTGAGCAATTTTTGGAGTTCTTCCTTAAGGATTTCTCTTAAATTAGGGTTCATTCGTCGCTGGGGTTGGAAGATCGGTCGACAATATTCCTTGATATATATACGATGAGTACATAGTTCAGGAGAGATTCCTTTCATATCTGTATAGTCCCAAGCGAAAGCTTCTTTATGTTTAAGGAGTAACTTCATTAATTGTTGTGTTTCAACATCTGTCAGGTTAGGGTTTATGTTCAGTGTTTGCCAGGTTCAATTTCTATTGGTATGATTTTAGAAGAGATGGTGGCAGATGTTTGAGGTGGGTTTTCAAAATTAAGGTTTTCCTTATTATCTGACTCTAACAATGCAGCTAGTTGGTTATGAGTTTCTGGAGTCACAGAGGAGGGTTCACAAATAAAATTATTAATTACTTCATCCTCAGTAGCATCTTTAAGGCTTAAGGCTTATCCGATAGTCAATATGGGTTGAGTGAGTTGATCATCAAAGTCTACCCATATCGAATTATCATTATTAATCAAGGGTGTAGCATGAGGGTAGAGGGTAAGTTGTTTAGTTTCATAACCGTTGGAAATTTTCATTGAACCTGATCTACAACTGATAAAAGCATCTGTTGTGGCTAGCCAAGGCCTGCCCAAAATTAGAGGGTGGCCCCCTAACTTTGTTTTAGGTTGTAATACCACAAAGTCAGCTGGATAATTCCATGATTCCATTGAGATAATTAGGTCTTCAATGACTCCCTCCGGTTTGATTGTAGAGCGGTCAACTAATTCTAGGATAGTTGGGGTGTCTCTGATTTCATTCTGCAGTTGTAACAATTGTGAGGTTTCCAGAGTCATAATATTGATAGCGGCACCTAAGTCTACCAAGACTCGAGGGATTATCATTTTTCCAATTTGTATTGAGACGGTAGGGTGGCCGGGATCACCATATTTAACTGGGGGGACTTTACCTGACATTAGTGCAGACAGGTCACCCATGACATGGACTGTGAGGGGATCCTTAATTTTCCTACCAGGTTTCTTAACACAAATGTCTCGCATAGTTCTGGCATAAATTGGTACATCTCAGAGTGCATGTAGTAGAGGAATTTTGACATAAAGATTTTGTAATTCCCCTAGAAGATTGAAAGCCGGTGGCTCAGGTGTTTTAGTCAAAGCTAAACGCTCAGGAAATGTTTGTTTTGCTGTTTCAGCAACATTGTACCTCTTCAGGTACATCATGCTCTTTTGTTTCCTCTTTATCAGAAGAGGTAACATCAGCTATGATAGGTTCTACTATTCTCCCAGATCGTAAATGAATATCATTGCATTGCACAGGGAGAAGAGAAAATGTAGGCTGGTTATGAATATTAATGCACTGCACAACTTTATTATTGTGGTTAGGGTTAGGTTGTACAGGTAGCTTGGGTCTCATCATTTGATTGTTTGGTGGAGTACCTGATGGTAAGGAGAGTGGTTGCAAAAATTGTGATTGAGGTAATTGATTTGGGAAGGGAGGTTGTTGTCCTCTCCAATTTGGATTCCATGGGTTCTGATAAGGTTGTTGTTGTTGTGGAGGCCAAGGAGTCCACATTGACGGATCAACAAAGGGTGGGTTAGTTTGTTGCATGGGTGGGTAATTCATTTGATTTAGATATAGCATTTGATTATAGGGAGGGTAATTCATTTGATTGAAAGAAGGATAGTTATTCCAATGATTAGAAGATGTAAATGGCATGTTAAGATTCATACCTTGTCCCCGCGGTTGCCATTGCCTTCTCTGTGTCAATAGATAGACAACTTCAACTTCTTCATCAGTTGGTTGTAATGCTGCCTTGATTCCTAGTAGAGAAGGACATTGTTGAGTTTCATGATCTTTATCATAGATGGTGGATATTGGCTTCTTGTCCAATGGACATTCCCTTGATGGGTGCTTGTCTCTGCATTTAGAACAAAAGATCGACAGAGATGCTTCTGCTTCTGCTTGCATCTTTTGAATCTGCAGGGTGTCAATTTGTGAGGCAAAAGAGCTTAACATTTCAGTTTTAAAACCTTCAAGTAAATTACCTATTTCAAATCTTGTTGCTCCCCCACTGGCTGATTTTTGGACTCTTGAAAATGTGGTATCCCTGCTATTTGATCTATTTCTTGAAGCTCCTCTTGAACATCTTTTACATAAGTTAACAATTTCATTGCATGATTCCTTAGATATGTCCCCTTTTCCAAGCATATTCATCATATCTAGACAATCATCCCTTACTCCTTTTAATAATATAGTTTTAAGAATATCTTTACTTACATTGGGGTGACTAGATCTTTGTAGATTATATTGTATCCTTTCTACAAAGTCCTCCAGATTTTCATCCTCTTTCTGCATCATCTTAAATAGTTCCTCCCTTTTTTCTCTTGTTCAACAATAGTCCTAGTATTTATTCGGGAATTTCTATTTCATTTGGTCCCATGTTGTGATTACATGGCCTCCAAGACTCATGAACCATCTTAGTGCATTTCCTTTCAATGTTGCTGGAAATAGCTTTAATTTTTGAGCATTAGAAATGTAATCATTACTTCTGCATAATATATCAAACTCGAAAAGGAATTCATCAGGATCCTCTGAAGACAAACCATGAAAGTTAGGTAGTGTTGAGAGTGGAATGTTCTTCATGGGGGCTACCCCTCTAGGAAGATCACCAATAGGAAATCCTAATGTGGAGAAAGAGTTTTCATTGTTTACCTCTCCTTCAGGACCTGCCTGTTCTTCATGATGCAATTCTTCATTGTACTCATCCATGTTTTCTTCTATCTTCTCCCCTGCTGCGCTTGCTCTGTCCTCAATGTTTCCTGTTGGTTTCTTGACTGTCTCAGGACTCCAAACTTCTCTCCCCATTTCAAATTTTTCTTGAAATGAAGGTTGGGATTTTGGTTTCCGAGAGTTTGGTCGTTGAGCAACAGATTTAGACTTTGATATAATCTCGTCAATATAAGTCTTTCTTCCTCCTCTTCCTCTGCCCCTGTCAGCTGTAGGGTTAGTGTCTTTGGGGTCTCTGCGTCCTCTCATGCAATCTTTGTATCTGAAAAATCATAAGTGCTTTTGAAATCTATAATTACCTTCCCCGATAATGGCACCAAAATGTTGGTCACTATAATTGCTTATTTAACAAAACAATCAAGTGCTACATAAATTGTCAACCCAGGGAAGTCTGTTTATTTCAAAGGTAATCACACACTATATATGCTCAATCTCAAAAGCCACCTAGAGTTGTAGTAAAAATATATTAGTCACACTTTTTCCTTGAACAAACTGAAGTTCTAACTTGAATTACAGGAAAGCAATCTACCTATTGCAGAGTTCGATGTTTAAAGAAATAATTGTCCAAAGAATCCTGGATTACATTAAGAAGATAAAAACCTGGAAAAGAAATCTTTCAGGACACTACGAAAAGGAAAGACTAACTATTCTGTAACCAGAGAACATGACCCTATTCCCAAAGCAGGAATCTTCAGCACTTGTTTCCGATCACCACACTTTTATGAACTCACTGCTAATTGAAATAATTGACATGCACTAAAGGCTAATTATCTCTAATAGAGAACATGACCCTATTCCCCAAACAGGAATCTTCAGCACCTGTTTTCGATTAGCACACTTTCATGAACTCATTACTAATTGAAATAATTGACATGCATTGAAGGCTAACTATCTTTAACAGAGAACATGACCCTATTCCCCAAACAGGAATCTTCAGCTCTTGTCTCTGATTATCAAGATTTCATAAATTCACCAAACAGGATTGCTAACTAAAATGATTAACAACTACCCAATCATGAATCATATGAAAACAATGTAACAATCAGTAAAGCAGAGTTTCAGCAAGACAGAGTTCAGTAAGGTAGTGTTTTAGCAAAACAGAGTTCAGTAAAGTAGTGTTTCAGCAAAACAGAATTTAATCAAGGCATGAATAGAAATAACACTAACACACTACAAAGCTAATGGGTGAATCTTGTGAAGTAGGTGGGCCCTCCCTTCCCACAAGATTCCCCTGAAACGAAAGGAACTAGAGAGAAATGCTCAGAACAATCGTTTATTCATCTGTCAACTATATCATATTACAATTTGAAGTAAAACACGTCCTTCTCTGTAAAATCCTTTCTTCTCCAAAAAGAAGCTCCTCTCTAATGATGATTTCCTCTTATTTAAAGAGGAGAATCCCCTCAATACAATTTGATCATCAAATTACATTTGCACATTTGAATCCTATTCTTAGTCAGATCCAATTTCTATAATTAGAATAGGATATCCTAGTCTCCCGTAACATAATGCTATTACAAGTGCTGAGTGAGGTGTTGTTGTTGTGGATGGAGTAACAACTTCTTTATTTGTCTTATTTTTACTACTGTTGTATGTTGTTTCAACATCACAAATCGCGGGTTGTTTCAACCACAGGATTTGTGTTCTGACTGTTTCAGCAACTTGGTCTCAGGCAGCAACGATGGTTAATGCTAGCTCAAGGTGCATTTGTTGTGGTCAATGTAACAGTTTTGTGTTGCTGTTTTAGCATCGTAGACCACGGAGGGTGTAACAACTTCTTCTGTGTGAGTTTTTGTTTCAACATCGTTGACCATGGACTGTGTAATAGCTTCTTCTATGTGAGTTGTTGTTTCGGCATCGTTGAGCACGGACTGTGTAACAACTTCTTCTGTGTAAGTTGTTGTTTCAGCCACAGGGTTTGCGTGCTTTAACTGTTTCAGCAACATGCCTCAATGCTAATCTGTAGTTCGAACTGTTTCAACACTTATACATTTCTGATCAATGGTTAAGTACGAGAGTAATGTAAAATTACATGCAAAACAGATTAAACATATAGTAAAGAGAAGAGACGTTATATACCTTTATAAAGATAAGGTAAGGTGATAATGTGAGTTTAAATGTGAATGAAACAAGGGTGTAAAGGTAGCAAAAAGTGTGAGAAAAGGTACATTGTATGGTCCTAACAATTACCGGGCTCTGAAGAAAATCACAGTCAGAAATCGGTACCCGATTCCCTGAATTGATGACATCCTTAATCAACTTAGGGGGGCCAAATACTTCAGTAATATTGATCTGAATTATGGCTACCACCAGGTCCTGATAGAACAAACAGATGTATGAAAGGCCACCTTCAAGTCAAAGGAAGGCCTTTTTGAATGGTTGGTCATTCCCTTTGGTTTGCTAAATGCTCTAGCCACTTTCATGAGGATGATGGATGATATCATGTGACCATTCACCAATAATTTTGTAGTGGTGTATCTGGATGACATTCTCATTTATAGCAAGACTTGGACTAAACACTTGTAACATATTCAGGAGGTTCTGCACACCCTACAACAGCACAATCTATACACCAACTTGGGAAAATTATCCTTCAGCATGGAAAGGGTCCATTACCTGGGCTACATCATTGATCAACATGGTGTACATGTGGATCCAACCAAGATCCAAGTCATCTGTGACTGGCTAGGCCCAACCACACTCACTGAGATTCAGAGCTTCTTAGGCCTTACCAATTTCTACTGTAGGTTTGTGTTGGGATTCTCTCATATTGCATGGGCCCTTAGCCAAATAACCAGGGGTGGTGGTAAGGAAAAATTTGCGTGGGGTCGGTCCCAACAAAAAGAGTTTGATTATTTGAAGCAACGCTTGTGCTCAACCCCAATACTTTCACTACCAGACCTGTAGTGGCCCTTTGATATCGATACAGATTCTTCAAAATATGTCATGGGCATTGTTCTCACCCAGCACGACCACCCCATGGCCTATCATAGTGAGACACTATCATATGTTGTCCGTAAGTACCCTGATTACGACAAAAAAATGTACTCCATCGTGCAAACTGCCGCTAGTGGAGACATTACATTCTTGGGAAGGAGACAATCATTCACACTGATCATAAGCCACTGCAATTCATGCATACACAAGGAAAATTGCAAAATGACCGCCATCAAAAGTGGTCCACATTGTTGCAGCAATTCCACCTCAACATCAAGTATAAAATAGGAAGCACCAATCGCGTTGTTGATTGCCTCAACAGACTACCAGTCATGAAACTCACCATGGTGCTAGACTATTGCGACCATGAGACCTCTGGATGGCCCCAACTCTATGAGACAGACCAAGACTTTTCCACCACCTACCAAATGTTGGGGGAAAACACAATTGTCGATAATTTCCATCTTCAGGATGGGTTGTTGTGTTGTTTGGGTCATATATGTGTTCCATCAAGCGAGCGAGAGAAGTTGATTTAGGAATCCCACTACAGTCAGGTGGCAGGACACTTCGACATCGAAAAGACAGTGGCAATGCTACAAAAAACTTTCCACTAGCCAAAACTTCGACATGAGGTCAACAAGTATATCAGGTCCTACACTGCCTGCATTATTGCCAAACTGACCACTAAGAAATAGGGCCTGTACACCCCTCTTCCTACTCCTGAAATGCCATGAGAATCCATCATAATGGACTACATGTTGGGCCTCCCATCCACCAAGTGGGGAGATGATTGTATTCTTGTGGTTGTTGATCGCTTTTCTAAGATGGCGATTTTGGTTGCCTGCAAAAAGAACATCATAGCAGAGGCCACTGCCAAGATCTTATTTGAACGAGTTTGGGTACATTTTGGAATCCCAAAAACCATTGTATCAGATCGAGAGAATGTATTTCTCATCATATTTTGGTTGAGCCTCTGGTCACTGCTGGATACCAAGCTCACCAAATCCACGACCTTCCACCCCCAGACAGATGGCCAAACCGAGGTCGTAAATTGAATGATTGTGTGTATCCTTCACATGTGTAATTCAAATCACCTCGCACATGGGATGAGAGCCTTCCCTATGTCCAACATAGCTAAAACCCAACCCTGCATAGCTCAATTGACCATAATCCCTTTCAGGTGGGGTTGGGATTCCAACCATTGGGTCCCATAGATGTTGCACTTTCTCTTGCGGTCACCTCGACCGACTCATCTCCCACTCCGAATGAAGTTGACAAAGCCGCCCGGTTCATTGAGTGGATCCAACACATCCTCCAATAGGTTCATATATCTTACAGAAGTCCAATGACAAGTACAAACAACGCCATGATCAACATCGGGTGCCACATAAGTTTCAGGTGGGTGACAAAATTTGTTTGCACTTGCAGAAATAATTCCTTATAGGACCCCATAGGAAGCTTCACCCACTCCATTTTGGGTCGTACACCATCACCAAGGATGTGGGGGATAATTCTTTTGAGCTCAACATTCCTCCTTTCCTTGGCCTGCACCCAATGTTCAACGTGGATCTCCTTCGCCCTTATTTCCCACCATTATTGCACACCTCAGAAGTAGTAGAACAACTGACACCAACAAATCTCAACCCCGACTACATACAACATGCATCCAATGATCAAATTGTGAACACACATATCAAGGGAACTCGACAACAGAGGATCTAGATTTATCAAGTTGTCAAGGCAGGGTATCTCCTGCACCAAGGCAAGTGGCTCACCCGGGGCCAAATTCAATAGAAATTTCCTCATCTGATGGGGGCCCTCAACGCAATGTAGACCATTGCTTCCTAAGGAGGGAGTATTGATCCAGGTGGATTTTGGTGGTCACCAATCTTTTCCAACTGCCTCAAAACTATTTTTTGGCAATTTTGGTAATTTACTATTTTTAGCAGTTTTCACTTCTGGAGCCGTTTTGAGGCCCTAAAAGATGTTTTTTTTTTGGGAAAAAGGGTTTTTAATACGGAATTTCATTTAATATTTCCTGTAAAATTAATCTCCTCGATGATACCTTTCCAATGGGATATCATACGCCTAAAACACAGATCGTATGCAAAAGTTACGACCCTGGGAAGTTGATGTACTAACTTACCCAAACGGGGCCCACATGACTTTTGGCGCTTCATCTCCTAGGGTTAGGTTTTTGGATGTATAGGGTTTTTGGAATTCCTATTTATTGTAAAAAGGATTTCAGAGCCTCATTGTAATCATCTTCTTGCGAATGAGCACATCCATCACATCTCTTCTCAGAGATAAGATGCCACCATTCCAGCAAGCTTGTTTCCGCTGCATTTTATAGTTTCATCTTATTTCCTTATTGAATAGAAAACTGGTTTTACTGTATCTCTGTTATTTTTTGTTAAGCACCTATTAATAATTTGTATTTATTTCATTCTGCTCATAAAATCTAGATCAGAAACATCCCATAAAAGAAGTTATAGAGAAAGTGCCAAGCTCACCAGTTTGAAACTCATTTCAGGAGTACTCAAGAACCCTAACCTACACATGCCATATCTATGAAACTATAGAAAAAAAATATCTAATATTTTTACTACATGCTCACTAAGATATCTCCTATACATCTAAAATATCACAAGGTCTGAAACATACCATAAAATAAGTTATAGAGAAAGTGCCAAGATGACCTGCTTAAAAAGCATTTCAAGAACATTCGTGAACCATAACTTCTACAAGGAATATCTTTGAAAGTGTAGAAAATAAACATATAATATTTTTTCCACATATACAACAAGATCTATCCTCCTTCTCGAAAAAATATATAGGTCTGAAATGTCCTATAAAAAACATTATCGTGAATATGCCAAGATGTCATGAAACCGATTTCACAATTCACTATTTTCTAATGCATTTTTCACACACACTTACTTTATGTCAACTCTTTCTCTTTTTATACTTTTTCATAACCCTTCATGAAGGGACATGTCCCTTACTTAAATAATTTGTTCCCAATACCATGGGAAAACACCCCAAATACAATGGAAAAATACCCCAAACCAATGGGTTTGAAACCATCATTTCACTTTTTACTTTTTCACATGCACCCCCTTTTTAACATACTTGTAGACCTATATATATAAATCAATCTTGGAAATTCCATGTGTATTTTAGTTCTGTAATGTGACATTAATGACATCATTAATCCTTTCACATCATTGACAATAATTCGAACAATATTACCCTTTGTGTTATAGTCCAAAAATGCCTTACCCGTGCATACAAGACATTGGCCTTTCCACTTACATAATTTTCCAAAATACTGCTGAGGCTTCTTCTTAAAAAAACATTTTTTGGAAAATGTATGCACCCTACTAAACTGGTAGCCCGCATACACATGCATGCTGCATACTAGTTATCCCACATACATATGTGAGATTCATACTAGTTAGCCCACCTTTACCTCCAAAAATTGCAAAAAATATAAAATTGCAAGGAATTTAGCGAAGTTTATGGACTATCAAGGGTTTGCAACCATTTTACCCCTTGTATCCCATCCCCAAAATGAATAATCACCTTTTGATCATATAAAAAGAGGTCTTGGGGTGTCATTTGAAGAGACAAGCAAGAGAATAAGAAAACTCTGCCAAAATCCCTTCCCCTTCTTAGCCTAAGTTTTGCATCCTATTCTAAGTTTTTCCCTCAACCTTTCCCTCCAACCCTTTCTCCTTTCCCAAGTGATAAGTTAGTTGTGAGAAGAAAGTGTGGGATTGATGCACTTCGAGCCATGACAAAGGATCCCAGACCTGGTTCGTGGAGTGATTGCCAACAAAGGTTGTAATCATTTTTGTCTTGAAACTTAATAAACGAGTTCATTCTTGTCCCAAAATATCATGTCTATACACTGTTATTGATTTATGCATTTATGTCTATATCTAAACCTTTAAAGTGATAAGTAGAGAGTGCATGTGTTGTAGCATTGTTTTCCTAATATTTTTCAGGTCATCTTTGGGAGGAGACCCACGATCTACAAAGTTGCAAAGACGAAAGAGGTCTACAACAACTGCAAGGACTAAAGGTGTACCCATTAACCTTGTTCCCTCTCTCTTGTCATATATTTTTTGGGTAGATTAAGGGTAGAACATTATTTTAATGGAATTCAACACTTTGCCTATACCTATACCTAGTATAGGGGGATTTTTCCCATAGAAGAATTGGTGACTCCAATGGGGAGTCTCTCTAGGGTCTTAGTAGGAGATCTTGGTTAGATTTTATTTTCAGTTTCTTTTTTATTTTTCTGAGTGTTCTGAGTCAGGTTGGGTCTCTGGTCACCTTCCATCTTCCCTTTCCCAAGTTGTCTATCCAAAATTGTTTATGTTTTGAAAATTTATAGAGGTGTATGCACCATGTTCTCTATACAACATGCGTACATATGCAGTCTACATTATGTAAAATTTTCAGATCCCAACCCAGTTTCAGTCTCGTTGATTTTTCAGCCAATATTAAATGCCCAAACTCTAACAACAAAAAAAACTCAGCAGAAAAATAATTTCAGAATTGAAACATGAAGATTCTGAACATCATTTATGATGCAGAAATAAAATATCAACAACATATAAAACTCATAAAATTATAGACACGGAGATTTTCAGTCTAACATCGACCCTGGAAAAACCCACAAGGGGAAAACCAATGAGAGAGGGAGATTTTATTATTTAGGAGCTTTAGATAAATTCTGTTACAACATGTTCATCTTCATAAATTTAATGACAAACTTATTTCGATAATCGTGCCAAGTCTTCACACAGGAAAATGAGCCAAACTCCTCAAAAATCTTCCCAGAATTATATGCAATAAATTATAGGTCTGATCCTTGATCTCTATGCCTCCAAATGGTTGTATGACTACCTAGAAATTCGTACCAACAGTTTCAAAATTTTTATGGGTGCATTAATGGCTGTACAACTGCCTTGAAAACTATGCCACAATTTCCAGAAACACCACACAACAACCTTGTTGGAAAATATTTAACAGACAATGCATGCTTGTATACTTTTCATTGATGGAAAGTAAAACAGTGAAGATGGCATGAGTACAAAAAGTTGAGAAGACGCTGCAAAGAATATTCAAATAAGCTCAGAAGAGATAGTGCATAGGATTGTTGACAAGAATCATCAATGGCAAGATCAGAGTAAGTGGAACAAAGTAAGCTTGGGAGGAGAAGCATTTCTGATCGTTGGATCCCATTCAAAATTCTCGAAAGAAGGAGGATCATCAGATCTGTTAGTAGACAAGAAGAACACGCATAAGAGGAGGAAATATATCATGTGTCAGATCTGAGTGCAAGGATCGACCATCGTTGGATCATGAAGAACCTGCACGTTCATTAAAGTGCAAGGAGAAATGGGCATACAAAATCTTGAAAGAAGGAGGACCGTCCATCTTCGAGCATGACACATGGACATAGATCAACATTTCCCTGACTCGAAAGTCAAAAGTAAGAAATGATCCAACCTCTCATCTCCCGAAATAGCGATTTAATTGCAGCCGTCAGATCAAGGTGTGATTTGGACCGTCGACTCCATTTCAGAGTTTCGCGACTCGCGACTTGGAGAGGCAAGAAATATGACCATTGAAATTGCGATATGAGAAATTGCAATTTAATCATAGCCATCAGATCAAGGTGTGATCTGGACTGTCGACTCCATTTCGGAGTTTCGTGACTTGCGATTTGAAGAGGCAAGAAATATGACCATTGAAATCACGATATGCGAAATTGCGATTTAATCGCAGTCGTCAGATCAAGGTGTGATCTAGACCATTGACTCCATTTTGGAGTTTCATGACTCATGACTTGGAGAGGCAAGAAATATGACCATTGAAATCACGATATGAAAAATCATGATTTAATCACAACCATAGATTCATCGAGATCGTGGACCATTGATTTAAGCTTCATTTCTAAGTTTCTCCTATTGCAACTTGGAGTGACAAGGACCTCCATTGAAGGAATCACGAGATGCGAATTCACGATGAGATCTAGACCGTAGATTCATCGAAATCGTGGACCGTTGATCTAAGCTTCATTTTAGAGTTTCGCCTATCACAACTTGGAGTGACAAGGACCTCCATCAAAGGAATTGCGGGATGCAAATTCACAATGAGATCTAGATCATAGATTCATCAAGATCGTGGACCATTGATCTTAGCTCCATCTTGGGGTTTCCAGGATCGTGACTTGGAGAGTCAAGATGCCTTATCTCCAAACTCATGAAATGCGAATTTGCAAAAATCACTTTATGCATAAGCACTTGGTCATGGCCTTGGTCATATTGAGGAAGGAGCTAACGCAGAAAATCTTTATATCGGAGCTTTGGAGATCGCGACATGAAGTGTCGAGACACTCGGCCACAGAAATGCTGAAATGTCAAATTCCAATTTAAAGGAAAGGCTAATAAAGTTCATCCAATGGTTTAGATAAACTTGAATATGATCAGAGGGCTACAGTTCTCTCTCACAGTTAATTTATTAGTTATGAATTTGTTAGCAAAATGGATTCATGATTCCTGATCGGTTGGCGTTTCAGTTGCTCGGATGGTTTTTCTTTTGCCTAAGAAGATGTGAAGTGTAACTGTTGTGGGATTTGTGCATATAAGAAAATGATATAGACGGTGCATGGTTGGTCATTCTTTATGAAAAATGAATTAACCTGTAAGAAAGGGAAAATCACAGAATGTGCAGTGTGAGACTGAAAATATGCGCAGTGTGAGACTGAAAATGTGCACAGTGTGATATGAAACTCAGAGAAGAGTAAAAGATGAGAAAAACATTTGAAACAGAGCAGAATGATAGAACAAGTTGAAGCAGAGAAGAATTGAAAAATAGTTAGAAGAAGACCAAATTTACAGAACAAAGAAGAAGTGGTAAGAATCGATTTATATGTGTAGTTGTCAATTTATTTATTCATTCATATTCCAGGGTGGTTGGGAGGTTCTAGGGAGGACTGTTGTCCTCATAGGTTCAAGTGGGAGCTTGAACACAGGGAATTGTAGCTTCCATCTGGTTGTAGCCAGAGAAACCAGGGTGGTAGGGTGGTGCAAGGGAGAACAAGTGTTCTCTGTTATACAGGTTGGAGCCTGTGTAACTGGAAGTTGGTGCTGGAACATTAGGGGAGTTGGTGATTCCTTCTAGTGGGTTCTAGAGAAACAATAGAGTCAGTTCTCTCAAACAAGTTGCAGCTTGTAAAACAGAGGTAGCAGCCTCACATTGAGTTGGTTCTCAATTATAGATGATGTACAGAGCTTAAAAGACTACCTATCATTTCGAAGAAGAAGAGGTTTTCTCCCTTTATGGGTTTCCTTGTGAAAATATGTCTCTGTGTATACCTTATGTGTGACTTTTTCTCTTTACTTTTACTATCCATATGATGTATAATGTTGATGATCAATTGAAGAAAGATTAAGAATGTTTTAATAGACTTAAAATTGTTTAAGCTGAATAACAACTAATTCACCCCCCCCTCTCAATTGTCTTGGTAATTTCAACAATTGGCATCAGAGCAGGTTCCTTTTATTCAAAGGTAGATCTGTAAGCTTAAACATGACAAGTCATGAAGGGACTTCATCTTCTAAGCCCCCTCTATTTGATGGAA
>JZKD02S0187716.1:192804-206901 GCA_000966675.3 Picea glauca
CCCCCCCCCCCCTTAAAGGTAGAAAGTCAAGGGGGGTCCGGAATCCAACGCGTGCCGTTGATCTGGGCGCGCGATTCTTGGCCGTTCAAAATTGATTCTTGTTTAATCATGGGCGCATTCACACCAAAACTTAGGACATGAGGGTTTTAACCCATTCTTTTGATATCTAATCCCCTTAGCAAGAAATATCGCTAACAGGTCTCTTTCTTTCTTTGCATTTTTATTTGAAAAAGAAAAATAACTAACATAGGGTTGTGTTTTCTTCTCAAATTGAAATCATTTCAAAAGAAAAGTAAGAAGGAAAAACCTTTCATTTTCTCTTTTGTTTCACTTGAAAGTTGCATTGTGCATTTTGCTTGGAAAGGAGAAAAGATTTCATTCTTAAATTTGAAGGATTGTTCATGATTTTTCTTCCTTGAAACTCTTTTCATTTGAAGGATTAGTGTAAACTTTTATTTTCCATTGTTCTTATAAGTTTCATTTTTGCAAGAGTCTCAAACAACATAAGTTGCACTTCATTTCCTTGAGTAAGAAAATCCCCTAAAATAAACGCGCTAATCTAAAATATATTAGTAACACTTTTTCTAGGGTTCACCGATAGCTTAGGCTAAGGCCTTGGATTATGTGTGGAGAGGTAAACTCTCCAAGGCCAACCAAAACTTAACTTAGGTGTCTGTGCTAGGGTGTAAAAAATCCACCTTGTAATTACTCAATCCAAGAAGCTCCTTTAACACAAGAGTCAAACACAAGGCCGCATGGAGGACAGTGATGGATATATCCACTCCTGATCCTGACAAAGTGTTTGGGAGAGTGTGTATTGGGGGTGAATCCTATAGCGTTACTGGCCCAACTTGTGTCAGACCTAAGAAACACTTGGATCTGTCCAAGGTACTCTAACAATGATTCTGGCCCTATTGTGTTTCAGGCCTCAGGAGGATCTTCGGGCTTAGTTACCCTGCCCATACACTCACCTGGATGTTGACTGTACCACCATGGTTGTTGATTACAAGTTGGTGGGCTAGTTTCCATTATATAGGTTGACACACAGGTGACTGCGAGGGGTGTATCGCAGTACCTGAGGAAGACTCTGTATTATTTGGGTGACACCCAAACAGACCGTCGGTTGGAGGTATGGGTAAATGATTCTCTTGGCCAATCATTTTCCTTTGTGAATTATTTGGATGATCAGGACTTCATCTCCCTAGGTTGGAAGCATTCATAAGGGTAGTTTGTTTGGTTTGTATATTTTTAGGCTTTTCTTCTTAGTGGTTTGCTCTGTGCTCCATAGTTTTCCTTAGTGAGTTAGTCAGTAATTTCTTTGGGTCTCTTACCTAAGGTGGTAGACCGCCCACTCTGCCAGTCGTGAGGAATTTTCAATCTTTTGCTTAGAAATGTGGAGCCTCCTCTTTATAGGTGTTTTTTTTTATACCACTAGTTTTCTAGAGTCAATGTGTGAGACTTTTACGGACTTGAATGATCCCGCAAGGAAATAACCTGTGCATAATATCTTCATAGAAAAAGTTACTGAAAATACCAACCAAGGAACCCCTTCGCAAATGGATTCTTGTTATTTTCATTTCTTTGGAAATGTTGGTGTCCCTTTGATGGCCACATTGTACATTCCTCAGTTGAATGTGGGACTACCACTTTGGTTGGGTACCATTCCAAATGTCCCTAATTCTCTTGACGCTTCTCAATTAAGCACATTATGTCATGGTCATCATGTTGATGTCCCTTCATCAACAAAGTTTTCTCCTCCTCCTTCTTCTTTCTTTGATGAAAGTACAACTACCAGTAACTAGAAGTATAAACAAAATAGAAAGAGGAAGAATAGGAAAAAGAAATCACCAACCTCTACAAGGCATGCTGGGGTAAAATGTCCAGTCATCGCTAGTCATACTTGCGTTAGGTCTGTAGCCTCTGCGAGTCATGTTATCGACCTATCACCAACCTTTGCAAGTCATGCTGGAGATGTGAAAACAACCACTACAAGTCATGTTTGGGGAATGAGTCTCATCAATGTGAGTCATACGAGTGACATGAAACCAACCACTTCTAGTCATGCTGGGGGAATTCATTCTGTTGAAAAATATAGATGCATAGGACATAAGCCTAAGTTCCCTTGTAAGATTTGTAATGGAGATCACCTTACTCATTTATTCCCTATCATTCCAGAGGCATGGAGATTGTGGTCCCTGTCTGCAATCTCTTATGATTATGAGTCTTTTGAGGTTTCCTCACAACCTATTCATCCATTGATTGATGAAGTGGTCATGCCGATGCAATATTTATCTTATCACACTCCTCTTTTGGGGGGTGATGTGCCTTTAGACCATGTTGTCTCACAACCTATTCAACCAATGGTTGAGGAAGTGGTCGTGCTAATGCAGCCTTCGACCGATACCACTCTTCTCTTGGAGAGTGTCGAGTCTACCAAAGTGGTCATGCCGATGAAATCTTTGAATGATCCCACTCTTCTCTTGGGGAGTGATGTGTCTATTGACTATGTTTTTAACATTTCCAGTTCAGTACTTTCAGAACAAGGGGGTATTCTGCTCATTTTGAGCATACCCCCTCCAAGTCCTAGGATAATTTCCTTTGATTGGAATGACCTTGTTGAGCCTCATCCTCCTTCTTCCACATCCTTTCAAATAAGGGTTGAATTTAATTCAAAAATCATTTATCGATGTATTTTGGATGAAGGAGCCTCATGAAGTATTTTATCCTCCTCAGCTTGGCAAGATTTGGGTTCTCCCAAGCTTGTGTGTACATCACATGAGTTGTTGGATTTTGACAGACGTCCTAGTGAATATTTGGAGATTCTTCCTCAGTTTCCTATCTCGTTAGGTGGCAATACTATCCTTGTCTATGTTATAGTGGTGCACGGCCTATTATATTTCAATATACTTCTTGGGAGTGATTATGTATATGCTATGAATGTTTTGGTGTCTACACTCTTTCGGGTGATGCATTTCCCTCATAATGGAAGCATGGTCACTATCAACCAACTGGAATATGATAATCACCATCCTAATTTGATGTTAGTTCAGGATTCCCCTTTATATGTTCCTAGTTTTCGTGTAGACTCTACCTTGCCACATGTAAATTATGTGGCGTCTTATCCTCAGTGTTCAATTTCTCTTGAGCAGGAACTTGCTCACTCATGTTTTACTTCTTGAGATTTGGTATTAGAAATTGATCCATTAGTTTATCCAATGGGGGAATGGGAGCCCTTGCTCTCCCCTCTTGGTCTAAGTGATCTTGCATTTCCTTTTAAGTTTGATATCACTTTTTGTATATCCTCAATCCTTTGTGCTTGTGATTATTTGCTAATAGACTCTACCAATCCTAGCCAGAACCTCCATCATCATATGGAATATGGTTAGTTTACTTCTCCCTTTGGGACTATCAACCCTCCTCATTCATATGATTTCTCAGAGTTTGAATTTCCTTCAGATGAGGATATCTTTGAAGACATGACTATGGTCTCTATAACATGGGAAGAATTACACCTTGGTTTATGTTTTCTTCCCTTTTGGGAGACTTTTTAGGTTCACTACCAAAGAGAATTTTGGTCACAGCCTAACAACAGGCTCTACTTGAACTACTACCACGCATGAGCCATACGGATGTGCGGTACCTTGTACATATTGTACAGTCCAGGTTTTTTTTCTTTTCAAGTTTTGTATTCAATAACACCTTTTATTTTCTGAAGTTTTTATCTATATTGGATTTATTAACTTATGGATGAGTGTTATTGGCCTTATATGCAGGATCTTGGAGACATTTTTTCTTTGAAATTTGTTCATTGTATCAATCTGTTATTATAGGTATTGACCTCAAAAATGGTATATAGGTTAGGTTTTTCCCTATTTTCATTTTTCATTATCTGTTTCCTAGTTCTTTTGGCCTTAGGATTGATCCCACTGAATTGTGATACTAACCTTCCTTGTTGATAAGTGTGTTGTACTTTATGTGGTAAAGCCTCCCTTCCATGGGAATCCTATTTAGAGCCTTGTTTTTCATTTGGTTCCTATGCCGAAGTAATTCATAGGCACGGGAGTCCTATTTAGTCCTACCATGACTTTGTGTTGAAGCCTCAACTTTCTTCTTCATATTTTTTTGGCCTATACCCATGGGAATCCCTATGAGCATAGTTTATTGTATTTCAAGCTCATTTAAAATTTGAAAGTGAAATCTAATGAGAGATTATTTATTCTTTCAGGTCTCGTTTGGATTACTTAAGAAAATAATCCTCCTTGGAGTCTTCTTTAAGCCCTTTTCAGACTCTATAAAAATGAAAATATTGCTGAGAGATCTTGTTGCCCTTCATGCTCGCTAAACTTAATTTTGAAGGAACATTTGTCCAGTGATAGTTTACCCCCTTTTCGGTCTGGATGGTTAATTTATGAATACATGTATGCCCTAGGAGCTTCGGTTCGTTAGGAGAGTATTCGCAGGAATAAGTTTAACCCTTTTTCGGGCCCGAGGGACTAAATTTTTGAAAAAGGGACATTCTCCTTGGTTTTCTTTTTTTTCTTTTTCGGACCTTCAAGATTACTTACAAAAATGGAACCCCCTCGGAGTCCATAGTTAATCTCTTTTTAGACTCCCTAAATATGAAAATATTGTCGAGTGGCCTTGTTCTTTTCACACTTGTTAATTGGTCCAGAAGGAATATCTATTTGACATAAGTTTAACCCTTTTTCGGCCAATAGATTCTCTAGGAAAAAGTTATGCCTTAGGAGACCTCTCTCACTGGGAGAGTTATCCTAAGTTATATTTTATACTTTTTTCAGGCTAAGGAGACTAAACTCATAAAAAGGTTGTGAGTCCATAGTTAAGCTCTTTTCAGTCTCCTTAAAATTGAAAAGATGGCCAAGTGATCTTTCCTCAATCACACTCATTAAAATGGTATTGAAGAGACGTCCTCTTGGTATAAGTTTAACCCTTTTTTGAACCGACTGGACTAATTAAAAAAAAAAGAACACTTTGGAGTCATCTTTTAGTTTTTTTTCAGACTCTCTAAACGTGAAAAACAACCGATATTACCTTATCTATGCTCATAAAAATTTACATGGAAGGAGTCATGTTGTTTCATATTTAATCGTATTGCATGTATCATCCTTGCCTCTTTGGCCTAATGTTGGATTCATGTTGCTTTTAACTGAACCTTCAAAGAATTCCTTGAATGCAAGTCTTGTAGTACTTTTTTCCCTTGCGATCAGACACCTTGACCCAAGGAAAATTTTTCCCGAGTGTCCTTATCCTGCACATGTCTCCTTGCACTGAGCATCAATATGTTCCATGCATTTGGAACTAGTTTTCTTGCCTGTGACACTCGTTCCTCCTTTGTAACATAGCATTCTTTTATTCTTTTTCAAGATTGTTAAAAATTTGAAAAAGACAAAAAAATCAAATATTCCAAAAAGAGGGGATGGGATATACATTCTCTTTTTTTGGAAGAAAGATAGTCTCCCTTGGAAAAAACACATCCTTCCATTTGTTTTCCAAGCATTGGGATCTATTATGATCTTAGGAAGTTGTTATCATTACATAGAGTCATGTCCTCTTCCGTTTGGTTACTCTTCCAAACATATGGAGAGTTTGTGGTGCCTCCTTCATCACAAAATTATATCGATATTACGCTGCCTGAGTCTCATCATTTTGTCATGATTTTGTCCAAGGGAAGTTTTATTCAACTTGATTTGGCCATTCTATAGTTTGTCTCTTGACTTTCATGAGTTGAACATCATGAGAGTCCAGTCAAGTTCGGATTCAAAATCAATGAAGTTTTGTGCCTAGTGATTGAGATCTTCTAGTATTTCCCCGATGACATGTCGAAGACCTTAGGGTAGTGAGTCTTACACTCCTATTGTACTCCTACCTGATCTTTTGAAGATATTGAATTTGTTTCTCGAGTCATTAAGTCCTCATCTCTAGCCACATGCATTGATGCTTCTTGAAGATGCATATTATAATGTACTTGTATGTCATCAAATGATCTTGAGATGTAGATCCATTGTGTATTGTTCACAACTTCACTTTCTATGAACATTTACATTTTTGCTGGTAGTCATATGTGACATGGATCTATAGTTTACTTCATTGGCAACCATTCTTAGTTTATTCAGAGCATGGGTATGCCTGCCTTGGAGAGATTACTATTATTTTTTCATATGGCATGCTCACGAACACTCATCTCGGGCTCACTCAACTCCATTCCTTCCCACTGTGTAAAGATAATGTAATGTATTTCGACCATCAGTTTCTCTTCTGACCTCACACATTAGGGGGCATCTGTTATAGTTCAAAAATTCCTTACCTGTGCATATAAGACATTGGCCTTTCCACTTACATAATTTTCCAAAATATCCCTGAGGCTTCTTCTTAGAAAACCATTTTTTGGAAAATGTATGCACCATGTTGAATTGATATCCCACGTGCACACACATGTTTCATACTAGTTAGCTCGCGTACACACATGAGCTGCATACTAGTGATCCCACATTTACCTCCAAAAATTGCAAAAAATATAAAATTGAAAGGAATTCAACAGAGTTTACAAGCTATCAAGGGTTTCCCAACCATTTTACCCCTTGTAGCCTGTCCCCAAACCAAATAACCATCTTTTTATCATAAAAAAAGAGGTCTTGGGGTGTCATTTGAAGATACATGCAAGATAATAGGAAAAATTTTCCAAACTCCCTTCCCCTTCTTAGCCCAAGTTTTGCATCTGATTTTGAGTTTTGGCCTCAACCTTCCCCTCCAACACTTTCTCCTTATACAACCCTTCTCCTTTCCCAAGTGATAATTTGGTTGTGAGAAGCAAGCGTGGTATTGATGCACTTGAAGCCACGATAGAGGAGCCTAGAACTGGTTCGTGTAGTGATTGTTGACAAATGTTGTAATCATTTTTGTCTTGAAACTTAATAAAATAGTTCATTCTTGTCCCAAAATATTATGTCTATATGATTTTATTGATTTATGCATTTATTTCTATATATAAACCTTGAAAGTGATAAGTAGAGAGTGCATGTGTTGTAGCATTGTTTTCTATCTACGTGATGGGTTAGGGAGGTTATCTCCTTAACACATCACCATTAAAAATCTCGTCGATTATTCCATGGTGAAGCCTCTCATAAACAAACATGCATTCCCCATTCTACCATGTATGGAAGATAATTATTTTCACAAGTGAGAATGATGTAAATAATATACAATATTCACTTCCATAAAAAATTCCTTGTATGACTAAAATCAAACAAAAAAATCATAATGCAATCGAGAAAACTCAAACCTATATCATCCATGTTACCCCTTAACATGTAGGGGTAACAAGAGGATATTTATTTCACTTGTGATTATAAGAACAAATCAACATATGAGGCACAAGTTTGACCATTATTATATTCATGTATTTTATTAGGCCATGATTAGATGATCTTTGTAAGGTGTTTGACTTGGTGGTATCTCTAGACCCTTTATGGTCGATCATGGCTCATCCTCTTAGTTCCCATTTTCAATATATTCCTTGCTCTGATGGATTTTTTTGAATACCCCTTGGTGGCATTTATATGGCACCATGTTGGTCATTTATGGCCTAGGTAGGTATGCGAGGGCCTTGATATGGATCTAGTAGGACAAATGGTCTAGGGGAACTTCTAATCTCACCCACTCCTTTCTATGTAAAAGTATTTCTCATGTTGTAAATGTTGCAAAGGGTTGAACTCCACACATGAGCATACCTTATAGTTGTTTGACAAAGTGTGGGTTTCTTTTGACTTAGAGAGGATCCTTTCATTATTTCTAGAGGTCACCTACATGATATCAAGATGCATTCTTACCTTGGAGACCTCTCACTTAGATGTTGAAGCTTGATGGGAGGAGGCATCCTCTCTTTTGGACCTTATCTGCTTCACATGTTTGGATATATTGAGCACTTTTGAGATTATTTTGATAGAAAAACCATACATTGTTGTTGGATTCACATGTTTAATGGATCTATGGTTAATTTTGAGGACATATTCTATTATTTTTATGAGGTCGATCTCCCTAGATGAGGGAATACATATTTTGAGGGAGGTCAACTTTAGGAGAAGTTATCTTTTGAAAAAAGCCCCACAATTCCACCAAATCAATGCCACTAGATGCAAAATGGCTACAAGCTTTCCGAAATGTGGTCATAATAGAAAATTTGGCAAAAATTGTCACAAGTATGATTCTTTTAAAATATGTCACATGAATATTGTCACCGAATTTTTGACCACCCATTTACCCATTTGGAGGAGGTGATTAAGGACTTATAGGAGGTCGTTCCTCCTTTTAAAGGGGTCATTCCACTTTTTAAGGGAGACATTTCACATTGGAGACCATTTTATGCCTCGAATTTAGTTTGTTGAGGATCGTTTGACTCATTTCTCATGTATCACAAACATAATTGTGTAGGTGGCATAACAACCTCATATTTTACTCATTTTTAACCATATCTCCATGGTTTGTTGAGGAGATAATGGTAGTTTATGTTTTTATAGGATAGATGTATGATAATATTATTTTTATATTGAAATGGTTGTTGTATCCCTTCTCTATAAAAAGAGAATACACTCTCATTATAATTCGATTTCTAGAACTTGTGAAGAAAACTCTTCATCTACATTATCAATTATGCTATGGATGGATAGCTAGATCACTCTCTTGAAATTATGTATTGTCAACGATTTGCAAATTGATGGATTCTCTTGGATCAATGATTTTGGTGAATTGATTTTATGATTAAGTGGTCCCTTTAAAAATTTGTGGATTTTATTTGTGAATTATAGAAAGTGTGCTTGTGCTTCTCCAGTGTTAGTGGTGCACCCTCTTTCTCTCTTATTGATAGGTCCCTTATTGAAGCCACTATAGGATTCCTAGTGGATAATATTCCCCTTGAATAATATTGGAGCTTGTAAGACATTAGGAGGATTCACTAGGATTTGTAGTGGACAATCCTAAATATCACCTTAGGTTCAATAACATTTTCTCAAGAGGAGTCTTAGTTGAACCCATATACCAAAACAAAATCAAGTAGGCACCAGTCTATTCTTGTATAGTTAATCATAAAATCAAAAACCCAAAATTTTACTTTTGTTTTAGGGTAAATCTATTTTTTTGTATCTTGCATATAAATTTCCAACCATGGAAACCCTAGACATCTTAGATATTTTTCATGTGTTTGACTTGGAAAATAATCTAACTTGTAAAATTTACTTTGTTGGTTTATATTTCTACAATTTATAGTAGAATGACTTGGTTCTATTGGTTGTTATGTACCTTAAAAATTTCAGATTCAACAAGCTGCATTAATTCTAGGTTTACGTGTTTTATCCCTATAACTCATTCATAAAAAATCTATTTAAGTGGATGAAACATACAATTGTTTATCACTTGTTCATTGTTTCAATTTATTCATCTTTCAAGCAAGTTTTGTAATAGTCTTTAGCATATTTTATATTTGGATTGTTTTGGGATTAATTTTCATTGATAATCACTTGATAAAAACCCTCAATCAACCCTAAAAAGTGAATAACCTAAATCTACAATTTAACTTTAGTAACCACTCTAATTCATAACTCACTCATATATCATAATAAATTGGTGGTAATTTCGGTAGTAACATAGGTGACCTTATAATTGACTTGTCATGAATTTGGAACCCTAGGTTCTACCAAGGAAGCCTCCCTTGCATTGGATTTTTCCTTCAATAAAAAGAGAGAATTAGTTGTCTAGGTGACAATGGAAACACTTCCATGTTACACTCATCCTTGTACCTTTGTGAGGACTTTGCGTTGGGGGTGAAAGATTGTGTGATAACATTTTGGTGTTGTTGTTGAGGAGAAATGAGAAATTTCTCTTGGTTATTTGAAGTCTATGCTTCAACCATTTTTTATGAGTAGAAACTAAAGCCTTATCTAATTTTTCTTAGTTGGTGACTCCATTGGAAGAACAAAGTCCTTGTTCTTTGCAAATTTTTGAAGACCTTCTGCTTGTAGGGTGAAACAAGAAAAAATGTGAAGGCATTGAAGATTCACCTTGATGACTCCAAATTTCACACATGATTTGTATGATGTATCATCTTATTTTCATATTTTATACAAAACTACATATGTTTAAGTATGACAGTGTGGGAAATTAATGAATTATGTCATAGTATCGATCTTGAGAAAGTTCGTGGGCACCCAAATAACTATTCTCCAGAGTGGTTAAAGAACATTCCAATTTTTGATGGAGATGTTCCTTATGCTACTTAACGTATCACATCATTCTTGAAGTTTGTTCCAAAGCTCCATCTAATACATGAGGATATATTGATTAAACTATTTGTATTTTCCTTGGAAGGATATCCAAAGAGTTGGATAAAAAATTGTCATAGGCCAAAGAAAATATTTTCTCTTGTAGTTTTGTTTAATGTCTTCCTCAAACATTAGGAAATTTATTATGATGAAGAAAAGTATGAGGAGATTCTTGAATATATTATGGAAGCCTTACATGAGTATGAATAAGTATCCTATGATCCTATAAATAATCAATAATATCAATAGTGCATTTATGAAGATATTTATCATGTTTCCATGGTGGAGCAAGAGCCACCTTAAGACTCCATTGAATACGAAGTAAATGAATAACATATGGATAAATAATAACAAGAGAAACCTAATGATTCCATTGAATTTAATGACTTTGATGAAGACCTAGATAGTGAGAACATCCAAGCTTCTTGTCGAGCTAATTAATTGACTTAATATTTTAACATGTAATCATCAATTCAGGGGCATAAACTTAGATATTCCAACACTATATGTGCATGGACTATCACAAGAATGAATTTATAAACTATTATAATCTATGGAAGAAGAACACTCTTCACACTTTAATCAAATGGAACTATTGTAAGACACTAGTTAATTTCAAATGAAGACTGTGTAATCTAAAAAAAATCTCGTGCATTGGGTAGTAGAACAAAGAAGTTTCATGTTGGTCATAGGCTTACAATGTTTCACTTAATATAATCAATAAGTCTTCCTATAGGAAAATCAAAAATCAATTTTGGTTCCTCCCTTCAATGACATTGTCTAACTATGAATGCAAAAGATTTCCAAAATAACTATTTTTCTTCACACTCATGAAGCGCAGAGAGTTAACAATGGAAAGTTTGATAATCTCATGTTGCAAATCTTTCACTGAGGTTTACCCAACGTTCATTACAACAAAAAAAATCAATAATATCGCTTCAACTCCAGTGAGGTCTAAGATACTTGTAACCAAAGGAATTCAATTAGAAAACTAACAAAGAAGGAATGTTGGTAACAAAGATCAATCCATACACTCATATTGTATATAACCCTATGTTGACAAACTCAAACAAAATCACACTAATTCTAGAATATTCGAATGATACAATTTTGTGTCTTAATACCAAACCAATTTACTTTGAATTATGATTTGAGAGGTAACACAATTTTCATTCTCGCAACTTAAACTATGTTTGTGTTGTAATTAATCAAATCAATGTTTTCTGTATACGCCAACTCATAAATAAAAACAATTGTATGGTATAACATAATTACGTTCCAATGTATTCAAACCAAATCCACTAAAAGATTGTAGTTGTAGCTCGATTCCAACTAAAAAAGAAAACAATTTGTATTTCAAATCACACAATGAATCAACAAAACAATGACATAAGGGTTATAATTGATAATAGTATCAACACACTATTGCATTGAAAACTAAGTAAGTATGATATTGATATAAGTAGGTTAAAAATCAAAACGAATGTTGGAACAAAGTGTGTTGTTGGTGCATTCCTGTTATGGAACTTAGACATATATGTAATATCAAGGCATCTGTATGCAATCATTTAACCCTTCAATAAATCTAATACATAGAATTAAATTACTTACAAAACAATCAATGCAAAACATAGTAGTGGAATAAACGAAAGTAGAACACCAAACTAGAAATGGAATTGAATCTATCTTAGCAAATGATTTACTTACAAACCTATGCTAACAATACAAAGCAATGAAGTCCATATTGGTGGTTCCTTTCCAATTGACATACCACTGTGCTACGAATCTATAGTGTGAAGGTAAATTTAAACCACAAAATAAATCAGAAGACCATCATTTGTATTAATCTTGATATTGAAGTTCAATACACAATAATGTTGATTTGGATCTACAAGTTTTGATAATCTAATTGTTCGATCTATTGATTTCTCACTACCTCCAATTTACTTTGTACATTGTTTTAAGAAAGGATTTATACACATTTTGTGTCCAAAATAGACATAGTTCAACCTTGAGAGGATCCCTATTCTCACGCATTGGGATCATCGAATTACATCATAAAATCATAACAGTTAACTCAATTAATATTGAAGGTGCTAAAATAACTTTGGGAAATTGTTGGGAGGATATTATCATGACATAGAATGCATGAGAATATCTTCCATTCTCATCTTCGAATGGATTTTTTTGATGGCGTGCTAAACCTGAAGAGAGTTGACTCGATCTTTGACTTCAACTTGGCTCTTTCCTTTCTCCCTTTGGAATTGACACAAGGAACACAAGATAATGTCGAGGCAGCTATAGAGAGAACCCATATCTTGATTTTCCTTCTAGAAATATGAAGATATGATGAGCTTCACCACGAGTTACAATACTGTTATGGAATAATTCCCCTGTGGATAGGAGAATTCTCCCTTGGATTCTAGACCCCTAATAGAAAGACAAAAAAAAATGGAAACTGACATCCCTTTGAATTTAGTTTAACTAATAAGAAAGAGAAAGAGATAGAAGAAAGTGTGATGCACCTTATTCCGTAGTTCATCCTCGCTGCTCCCAATCCAAGCTTGATCTCCAAACTCTTCAACACAACTTGATACCTATACTACAATGGACAACAAAGAGAGACAAAGAAATCCCACTCTACGGGATTATATTAAATAAATTCATCTACCAAGATCGACAAGCACATGCAAGAATACACAAGATTGAAGGGAATAGGCCAAGTATATTGATGAGAACTTTAAAGAGATACTTACAATAATGGATGATGTTGTGACAAATTCTCCAAGTCCTCCTCATCCAACCCTTTCACGATGCTCCCAAAATCATAAGTTTGATGTCCAAAAGCTTCCTCCCTTCTCCATGTAAAGCCCTCATTATATAGGATTTGGAGGCTTAACCACCATGGACAAGATCACTCACTATATCCACTAAAATGTGATTTCCAAGATTTTTAGGGAGAAAATACATCTTCAAGTATTTTAGGGAGAAAATATCTCTCAAGGATTTTAAGGAGGAAATATCTCTCAAGATCCACCAAATTAGGATTTTGGTTTGAGAAAATATCTCAACCATCCATGAGATTCTCAACGTCTCCTTGAAAATAGGAAACTAAATGTGAGGTGGATTCTCACACTAAATTAAATTTCCTTTTTATGAATATTAATAAATAATTCATGTGCACATAGTATTTTGACCTTCATATAATATATTTCTCATCCAAATTGACTAGGGATTGTAACAAATGTTCTTTCATAGTGTCAGTGTATGTGAAACTTTTATGACACTTGCGACACTTAGGGTGAGGTACTTAAGTGAAATATTTTGGTGTGTAACGGATTCCCCCCTAAAGTGTGAGGTCATAAGAGAAACTAATGGCCAAAACACTTTTCAATTCTTCAATGCAAGGGCATGGAGTTGGAAAACCTGGAAGAAGATGCAAACAACCATCAAACAATATTAATATATGTTCCATTTTCGAGGCATAAATACTTATGCTTGGAATACGATATGAATCAAAGAACGATCGTCAACCAATACATTGTGTATCCATGAAAAATATTGACTAAGGATGCGGCCACCAAAGATAAAATGTGGATCCATACCTCCATGACATGAACTGATGAACTGATCGTACCCATGGAAAATACACAGTGGAGCTACAAGATGATAAAACATCACCACAGACCGATACATTGTGGATCTATGTGACAGTATATATATATATATATATATATATATATATATATATATATATATATATATA
>JZKD02S0187716.1:206951-231167 GCA_000966675.3 Picea glauca
TTCTCAAATTATCTCCTTCACAACCTGGTTAGAGCATATAATAGTGTGAACGCTCAACCGAGGATCTTCATCCCAATCCCGATGTGGTACGAATCTAGCCATGTGAATAGATGATTTGATGTCGAACATGGTAGAAACCACTTGATTACCGATCATTGAGGTAAATTGTTAACAAGTGCAAGGGAATTCACCAATGATGTCGATGACTCCCAAGGTACCCTAGTACATCCCAATGAATGTCAATAAATGAGATGAAGTCTAACATTCATGGAATCATCTGATCAAAGGTCAATGATGTAAACCTACTATCAGAAGTGAGGAGGCCTATCATTGAGGCATGTAGGTCCCCAGGTACTAACTAGTTTCTAAGTATAATTCCCGAATGATGTGTTGAATTCGATAGGAAAAGACTCATTGAAGTAGGGCCTTGATGTATCCCCCATCATCGACATGAAACTGACATAGGAAAGTGATGTAAGATGGTGAATCAAATGATTATGGACTGACACAGGAAATCAAAATTGGAAATACTGTAAATGAATGGTTTGAAGTGAAACTTCCCATGAACATGATGAGGCACGGAAACTAACTTGTTAGCATTGACTCAATGAGTACCAATAATGTAATGCGATGGAAATAAGAGAACTCTTTGATTGGACGAAAAAGTATGGCGACACATGGAATTAGTATGATTGAGAGACAAAAAGATTACCCAACTGTAAGATGAGACACAAACATGTTCCATGTTCAAGGGAGAAAAAATATGCCATAAAGGATTCTCAAATACTTGACCCACTTCCTTCAATTCCCCCCCACCTAGATAGATGAATACCACTTTTTCATTTAATGAGCTCGAGCAGGGTAACACATGCTCGATATAAATCACCTTCGGTAAGTTACTCTTCCTTTATTTAATGAACTGGAAGAAGTAAGGGTTCATTCCCATATGGGACCTTCAATGTGTAGTTTAGCGAGTCTAGAGAAGGAAAACTCGGTGGGTTTTCATCTTTAGAGAGTCTAAAAATAACTTAAAGGCGACTCCAGGGTTGTCCTTTTTCATGATGTTTAGTCTCTGAGGTCTAAAAAAGTATAAAACAATACGACATCGAACTCTTCTAATAATGCTTGATTAGAGTGTTCCTTTTTCGTAATTAAAATCATGAGGCCGGAAAATAGATAAACTATCACCCGAAATATTCCCTTTCAAACCTTTTAACGAGTGTGAAAGGAAGAAAGATTACTCTACAAACTTTTCATGTTTAGAGAGTCTAAAAAGAGCTTAAAGATGACTCCAGGGGGTTCCTTTTTCGCATAACCTTTACGAGTACGAAAAAGTGATAAAAGTATACTTGATCACATTCTCATGTATTTGCGAGAACGAGAAAGAACAAAGACTAAGCTCGGTAACTTATTCTCATGTATTTACGAGCATAAGAAATAACAAAAACTAAGCTCGTTCTAGAAAAAAACTACTACGTTACGATGGGAATGACCTTCGAACGAGGATCACTCCTAGTAGCATGTCTCTCTAGAGGTATTTTTCCCCCAACTTCTTGGAAAAAGTTGGTTATTTTTCTCCAGTATGATGTCCAGAGGCTCGAGACCTACCCTCAAGCATCGTTTCCTCGGGTGACTCCTCTTCTTTCCTCATTTAGGTTTTTGATTACTCATGGAAACATTTTCACTAAGTGGAGGAAAAAAAGGTTCAAGTAATCGATCCAGAGTGAGAATTGATTGTAAAGGAGGGGGGTATGTTTCATTTCTTAACGAGCTTGACATAGACAATGAACTATGCTTGTCAAGACCAGGTGCTATCAAAGGATGCGATGAATCAAAGGATTTTAGTACGTGATTCAAAATCATGTTTAAGGTGGAAACCGACGCGGCGGGAGGAGAAGGCAAAGGAAAAACCCCCATGAGCGAGGAGTCCTTGAGAATACCTACTCCAACACTCTAAAAATTATTCTGTCCTAGAAAAGGGACATTTTTTATTGCAACATTGTTGATATCTAGAGTTGTATACTCAAGTTGGTCAACAATGATAATCTTTCCTTGATGGGGAAATAATAATATACGAAACACCGAATATGCGATGATACTCATTGCATAGAACCAACTAGGACCAAGTAACAAATTATAATCCAGGGGCACATTGACTACTTCGATATCAACCAAAACTGTCTTACCCTTCAAATTTACAGTGAAAGATTGCAAGATTCTGTGAGGTTGGAAACCATGCCCATCAAACGCTTTCAGGGTGGTTGGGGACGTAATTAATGTAGGAGAATCAAGGGATTTCCAACAAGGAAAATACATGACACAAGTAGAGGCTCCCTCATCCAAAAAAATACGATGGATGTTCTTCCCACCAACCAAAACTTGATTTTAGAATTCTAAGCGGCAGGAGATTCTCTCCTTAAAATAATCTGGGATTCACCAAGTCTACTCAATATACAAAATAGAAATCTTCTAATAATGCTTGATTAGAGTGTTCCTTTTTCGTAATTAAAATCATGAGGCCGTAAAATAGATAAACTATCACTCGAAATATTCCCTTTCAAACCTTTTAACGAGTGTGAAAGGAAGAAAGATTACTCTACAAACTTTTCATGTTTAGAGAGTTTGAAAAGAGCTTAAATATGACTCCAGGGGGTTCCTTTTTCGCATAACCTTTACGAGTACGAAAAAGTGATAAAAGTATACTCGATCACATTCTCGTGTATTTACGAGAATGAGAAATAACAAAGACTAAGCTCAGTAACTTATTCGCATGTATTTATGAGCATGAGAAATAACAAAAACTAATCTCGATATAGAAAAAAAATACTACGCTACGATGGGAATGACCTTCGATCGAGGATCACTCCTAGTAGCATGTCTCTCTAGAGGTATTTGTTCCCCAAATTCTTGGAAAAAGTTGGTTATTTTTCTCCAGTATGATGTCCAGAGGCTCGAGACTTTCCCTCAAGCGTCATTTCCTCGGGTGACTCCTCTTCTTTCCTCGTTTAGGTTTTTGATTACTCATGGAAAAATTTTCACTAGGCGGAGGAAAAGAAGGTTCAAGTACTCGATCCAGAGTGAGAATTGATCCTAAAGGAGGGGGGTATGTTTCATTTATTAATGAGCTTGACATAGACAATGAACAATGCTCGTCGAGACCAGGTGCTACCAAAGGATGAGATGAATCGAAGGATTTTAGTACGTGATTCGAAATCATGTTTAAGGTGGCAACCGATGCAACAAGAGGAGAATAGCGAGGAGTCCTTGAGAAGAACTACTCCAACACTCTAAAAATTATTCTGTCCTAGAAAAGGGACTTTTTTGTTGCAACATTGTTGATATCTAGAGTTGTATACTCAAGTTGGTCAACAATGATAATCTTTCCTTTATGGGGAAATAATAATAAACGAAACATTGAATATGCAATGAAATTCATTGCATAGAATCAACTAGGACCAAGTAACAAATTATAATCTAGGGGCACATCGACTACTTCGATATCAACCAAAACTGTCTTACCCTTCAAATTTACAGTGAAAGATTGCAAGATTCTGTGAGGTTGGAAACCATGCCCATCAAACGCTTTCAGGGTGGTTGGGGATGTAACTAATTTAGGAGAACCAAGGGATTTTCAACAAGGAAAATACATGACACAAGTAGAGGCTCCCTCATCCAAAACAATACGATGGATGTTCTTCCCAGCAACCAAAACTTGAATTTAGAATGCTAAGTGGATTCACCAAGTCTACTCACAGCTTCTACCTTTACCAAGTCTATTCAATTCTTCTTCCTTCACTAGGTCTTCTCACTACTTCTTCCTTTACCAGTTTTGACAAAGATTTGAATTTCCAAATGAGAACTTTCCCAAATATTGTTATTTTGGGCCTCTTCCCAAGAAAAAACTTGCACAACATGCCACATATCCAATTTTGTAGATATGATTCTAATATTATTAGTTGAGGTACGTATGTATGTCTCCTCTATCTCTGAAAAATCTCAAGGTCTCAAACATTCCAAAAATTAATTTATAGAAAAAATGCCAATATGGCTTATTTGAAACTAATTTCAAGAGCATTCAGGAGCCCTAAATTCCACAGAGAATATCTAAGAAAGTATAGTCAACTATCATCTGATATTTTTACCACATGTTCACTAATATATCTTCTCCGTCTCTTCAAAATATCAAGGTCGGAAACATCATAAGTTATAGTGAAAGTGCCAAGCTAACATGTTTGAAACCGATTTGAGGAGCATTCAGGAATGCTAACTTCCACACAAAATATATATGAAAGTGTAGTGAAACAACATATGATATTTTTACCACATATAAACCAAGATCTCTCCTATCTCTCTATAAAATTTCAAGGTACAAAACATCCTATAAAATATGTGATAGCGAAAGTGCCAAGCTCACGTATTTGAAACTAATTTTAGGAGCATTCTTGAACCCTAACTTCCATAGGACATATATCTAAAAGTGTGGTGAAATAGAATATGCAATTTCTACCACATGTACCCCAATATATCTCCTTCATCTTTGCAAAATGGAAAGGTAGGAAACATCCGAAAAATGAAGTTATAGTGAATTGGCCAAGATCACATGTTTGAAATCATTTCAAGAGAATTCATGAACCCTAACTTCCATAGAGAATATCTCCAAAAGTATAGTGAAATAACATATAATATTTTTACCAAATGTACACCAAGATCTCTCCTTTGTCTCTGCAAAATCACAAGGTATGAAACATCCTCGAATATAAGTAATAGTGAAAGCGCCTAGCTGACCTATTTAAAACTCATTTCAAGAGAATTCAAGAACCCTAACTTCCATAGGGAATATCTATGAAAGTATACTAAAACATGATATAATACTTTTACCACATGTACACCAATATCTCTCCTCTCTCTCTACAAAATATCAAGGTGTGAAACTTCCTAGAAAAACATTATTGTGTAAATGCCAAGATGACCTGAAACTAATTTCACAATTCAATCTTTGCTAATAAATTTTTCACACATAGTTAATTTCTCTCAATGATTTCTCTTTTTATACTTTTTCATAACTATTCATAAAAGGACATGTCCCCTAAATACATATAATTAATTCTCAATACCATGGGAAAATACCCCAAACCCATGGGTTTGTAACCACCATTTACTTTTTACTTTTTCACATGCACCCCTTTATATATATATCACTATTGGAAATGTTGTGTCTATTTTGATGTTGTAATATGACATTAATGACATCATTAATCTATTGACATCAATGACAATAATTCCAATAGTTTTTTAATGAGGTAAACTTCATGGATTATTTGACTCACTTCATCAACTACCTATTAGTATTTACTTCGAATAACACTACTTGTACTAGATGTGGTACTCCATTTGATAGGCTTGATCTATATACTCAATGAAACTAATTTTTTTGAATCACAACTCTTAGTTGAGACTATATGTTCCTCTTTAGTTATTAAATTCAGGATAGTCTTAATAAAGATGAGTATATCCTTGCCACCTTCTTCAACATTTACTCGACTCGAACTTGCTTTGTTTGAGTATGAAAATCAATGCAACATTGGTCCCCGACTCGTCGACATCCATACTTTCACTATTCTCTTCTAGTCGAAGGGCATTAATGCTAGCATATATAAATTGCATCTCTTCATACAACTCAAGAATGATCGAGGATGTTTCTATTTTTGCATCTCGTTGATCAATATCAAACTTAGATTGGTCCAACACTCCAGTGGCTCATCTCTCCTGAGGACCTCTTTCTCTTTTGCATTGACAAGGGTCCATATCAGCACATATCTTAGTCCTTCTGTTCTATGTTTTGTCCATTTCAATATTTGGAAGATCAATCATTGGCTTATGAAAATGCATTCTTCTTCCAACCATTTTCTTTATTTCCTCATCTAATGTATATTCTCTTTGTTTTTAGACTGATGTCCACCCTTTTCTTCTTGGCATCCTTATAGTGTAGGTCAACTAGGGTTTACTAAAATTGAGGCATCTCATGATCAGTCACCCTCCCATCAATGACCTTGATTCTACTCTTAGTTGATGATGGAAATACTAGTGATCATGTTAATTTTTGCAGAAAATATTCCCATTCTTCCTTTTTATTCTTGCAATTGGTGCTCAAAAAATTCCCCCTCTCTTGTTTTTTCTTCAGTCAAAATCCATTCTCAGGGGAATTCTTTCTTCGCCAATGTGACTAGCACCCTTATCAATTAGGAACTTGTGCATCAATGATGGTACTGTGAAATGAAAACTATTATCAAGGTCATCCCAGAATCAGGTTTTGATTTCGTCAAGGGATGTGTTTTATTCTACTTCTTGTTCTTCATAGAAGGATTTTGTGATTTGTGTTCGACCCACTCGTACTGATTGATTTGACCACTATTGATTAGATTTGATATAAATTGTTTATCTTTCTTAATATTATTCATATGAATCTAGTTCAATGTATTTCTTTATATCTTCCATAAGTGCCTTCAAGGTAAAAAAATTGCACCCTTGTTTGTGCAGGAGTCAATTGATTCCTCATGGTGTAATTTTTCAAATAGTTATCTAATTTTCTTTGCCACCACTCATGAATCTCCTTTAAACTCAACATCTATGCATGGGTGAAACTATTATGCAATCTCTATTCATGTAGTATAGACAACAAAAAACAATATTTTACTATAAATGATTACACAAAAAAAATGAGTGGTAGTGCACAAACAAAACATAGTATAAAAAAGCAATTGTGATCATTTGCTAAGAGCACGCTTTTGTGCATTGTGATCATTCATTCGCCTTTGAAAATGAGACTAGGATTTTAACAATAATGCCTTTAGCCTTTAACATTCTTGTATGGCACCAAGCTGGCACATACGCAAGTGAGCTCTTTAAAGCTAAAAGCCCTCTTTTGTGCATTGTGATCAGTCATTCATTTTAGTGAAATTTGTTTCCCTTAAAAATGAGACTAGGTAGAGTTCAAAATGAGATTCATCGTGAGTTGTTACTTAAGCCTTAAAAATCAAGTTAGATATAATGTGATTAGGCACACTCCGATCCTTGAATTCACAACTCTTCTTACCCTAGAGAGTCAAAATTTTAAAACTACGATCCCAAGTAATTTAAGACGGTGTTTTCAATGTGAAGATTTGATAGGTCATAGGTCGGCTCTGTGGCAGATATTTCTTATCGCTGCCTCTCCCTGGTCTTGGTCCAAATTAACGGTAGTTATTAACTTTTATTGGATTAACATAAAAATTGTTTCACCAAAAGTTACGACCATACGTCCATACACATTCAACTAAGATCCCCTCTATATAAACATTAATAAAAATGTTGATGACATGTTAACTTTTTTAATCAAGTTTCTTTCATTCTTGGGATTCGTGTACTCCATATATTGGTGGTCTATTACATTTTCGAAAATCATTGTTACAAAGCTCCAAACATTACTCTTCAGAGTTACGAGACCTCATGCTACAATATCAAGAACAATACATGGCTGTGTTGCTTGCTTATAAAATATCAAAAACCATTCTTGTCACTACTATCATTATAAACCAACAAACAAGCACCAACTATACAATTCGCACCAACTACATAATTCCTTACTATAAATAGATGATAAAATTCAATAAATAATGAAATGGTGTAGGTGACTTGGGCTTCCATATTACATTTAGCAAATCCATAATCAGAAAGTTTGTCAGTAAAATATTTTTTAATCTCGACATTATCAATGTTGAACTCACAACACATGGCTAATTTCTAACTCACAACACATGGCTTGTAACAAGATTACATAGATAACTTACAAATATAGTTTTTTTTCCCAATATCTATGTCAGCAAATTAATCTATGAATATAAAGATGTTTACATGAATATATGCCAAATTATTAATGATTTAATTATTTTTGTAAGCTAAAGAGTACCATCGTGCCCTCATTTTCAAGGAATGCACATTTTAAAAAGACATTAGTAGCATACTAGAAAGGGACTTCTTCATATAGATATGAAAGACATTGAGAAACACTGAGAGAAACCTTCATCTCGATGCAACGATCAATCAATTAGGGAAACTATTATCATAAAAAGTCTTGTCAAGGATTCCATGATGAAGCCTCGCATAAACTAACATGTGTTCCCCATTCTCCAATTTATAGAGGTTGAGAATGATGTAAATAGTGTGTAAACAAGATATTGTAAATTCACTTCCATCAAACATTTTGGGTGTGACTACAAGCACAGTAAACAATCACAATAGGATAAAGAAAACTCAAACCTATATCATCCTTGTTATCTCCTAACATGTAAGGGTAATTAGAGGATATTTTTTTCACTTGTGATTATAATGATAAATTAACAAATGAGCCAAAACTGTGACCATTTTTGTATTCATGTATTGTATTTGGAAATGCTTGGATGATCTTTGTAAAGTGTTTAACATGTATGGTATCTTGGTGTGTATGTTTTCACAATTTGTCATAGCTAATGTATAATCATTTTAGATTTTAACTGTGTAAATAGTTTTAAAAACATCCAATGTTTCGACTGGACAGTCCACCTATCAATAGGGACAAGATAAGTGGTATGATTGGAAAATAATATGTTTCCAAGTAGGATTTAAAGGGTTGAAAGAATCATTATACAATAGCTATGAAAAATTGTGAAAACATACATGTTAAGATTTTCTGTAAATCTTAGCATGTAAAACATACAATTATATATAAACATTTATTATTCTGTAAATGAAAAACATTTACTATCAGTGTAAGGAAGTGCTTGTTTAATGGCAAAGTGAACATGATTGAAAATTTGCTAATTTTAAAATCTGATAACTTTACTTGAACTATTGATAACGTTATTCTAAACTGAATTTCTTAACAGAATTAAATAGCTTCTGAATTGATTTCAACTTAAGTACAATAAAATTGATAATCAAGGTTATATTTATATAGTTTCAGACCAACAATGTATTCCAAGCTGATAGCAACTTTGGTAAGAAGATCCAATACTCTAATTACATTCCAATTAATAGAGCAATTGTGTTTATAATTGAAAGCACATACATGGTTGAGGGCTTCAAGTTTTAGCATGAATTGCAGTCACCTTTACCCATCGACTTTTTTTTCTGTGTTTTGATTATCTTTATTGGAGATCTTTGGTAGCTTTAGATGGTTTCAATTGAGAAATTGATTTGAAATTTCACCAATTTCTTTCTGTGTTTTAATTATTTTTATTGGACTTTTTGGTAGCTTTGGATGTTGTTGATGGGATTTTCCAACTGAGAAATTGTTTTGTTCATGTGTAACTTGATAGCTACTTACCTTAACTGGTTGAATTACCTATAGCTATTTTTAATCAGATATTTAGATTATCAGACCCCTAAGTTTATTGTCATATTTAATTATAATGGTGATCATTGTTGTATGTTTAATTTTTAATTGGCTTGTAATAAAGGTTAAAATTGAGAGTTATGAGCATTTCAATAGTTATTGACAAGCCCAACCAACTTAGCTTTCACTTTCACTTTCTTTTTTGGATATCAATTGTAATAATGTCAAGATTAATCTTGTGGTAGAAACATATAATATATATACTTTGAAATCAGGCCTTATTTTCAAATATATATATATATATATATATATATATATATATATATATATATATGATTGAAATTGATTTTAAATTTTGAAGTGGAGAGGGTCATTCCATCATTTTTGGAGGTCTCTAGAATGATGTTAGGATGTATTCTTACCTTGAAGGCCACTCACTTGGACACATACGGAGATTGATTAGAGGAGACATCATGTCATTTGGACCTTAACTACCTCATATGTGTGGACATCTTGAGCACTTTTGCGAGTATTTTGAGGATATGACCCTCCATTATTGTTGTATTCACATGTGTGAGGGATCTATGTAACATTTCAAGGACATATATTATTTTTATGAGGTCAACCTCTCTAGATGAGGGAATACATATTTTGAGGAAGGCCAAATTTAGGAGTAGTTATATTTTCATAGAATGCTTAGAAGTTTTCCAAATCAATGACATTAAATGCAAAATGGCCATGGGATTTCAAAAATGTGTCCAGAATAGAAATTAGGGAAAAGTTTGACACAATAATGGTTCTTTTAAGATTTGTTGTGGGAAGATTGTTGTAGAATTTTTGACCAGCTGTTGGCACATTTGGAGGAGGTTGTTGAGTCCTTTGAGGAGGTTGTTCCACCTTTTGAATGGGTCATTCCACTTGTTAATGGATACATTACACATTGGAGACCATTTTATTCCTTGATTTGATCTTATTGAGGGTATTTTGTCTCATTAATCATGTATCATGGACATTGTTATGGTGGTGGAATAACCACCTAATATTTTACTCATTGTTAACCATATCTCCATTATTTTTTGAGAAGATAATGGTAGTTTATGTTTTTCTAGGCTATGTCTAAGGTAAAATTATTTTTATATCGAAAGAGTTGTTAGATCCCTTCTCTGTATAAAGGGAATCATCTCTCATTATAACTTGATTGTTAGAACTTGTGAAGAAATTTTCGTGTCTACTTTATGAATTATGATATGGATGGCTAGCTAGATATCTCTCTTGGATTTGTGTATTATCAATTCTTTACAAATTCATGGATGTTCTTGGATCAATGGTTTTGGTGAATCAATTTGATGAGTAAATGGTCTCTTTAAATATTTGTTGATTGTATTTGTCAATAGTTGCAATTGTGGTTGTGCTTCTCTAGTGTAGCTGGTGCACTCTCATTCTCTCTTCTTGATAGGTCGCTTCTCAAATCCATTGGATGATTGCTACTAGATAATCTTCCCCTTGAATCATCTTGAATCTTGTAAGACACTAGAAGGATTTACTAGGGTTTGTTGTGGAAAACCCTAACTGTCACCCTAGGTTCACTGACATTTTATCAAGATGAACCTTAGTTGACCACATATGAGCCTTAGTCTATTCTTGTTTATTTTTTGTTTTATCCTTAGAACTCACTCATAAAAAATAAGTTTAAGTTTTTGAAACATATTGTTCTTTATTACTTGTTTATTGTTGCAATTTATTCATCTTTCAATCATGTTTTGAAAAAAAAAATAGTATATTTTATATCTGTATTGTTTTGGGATTAATTTTCATTAATAATTAGTTAATAAAAAACTTAAATCAATCCTAAAAAGAGAATAACCTAAATTTGAAATTTACATTGAGTAACCACCCTAATTCACAACTCACGTAACATAATAAATTGGAGGTAATTTGGGTAGTAACATAGGTGACCTTAGACTTGACTTGTCTTACCTTTATAACCTTAGGTTCTACTAGAGAATCTTCTTGTGTGTTGGATTTATCCTTCACTAAAATAGGGAAGTAGTTGTCTAGGTGATAGTGGAAACACTTCCATGTTACATGTGTCTTTATACCTTTGTGAGGCTTTGCATTGTGGTGCAAGATTGTGTGATAAGATGTTTGTGTCATTGTTAGGGAGAAATCAATCATCTTCCTTGGTTATCTTAATTCTATGCTTCAACCATTTTTTATGAGTAGAAATGAAATCCTTATCTAAGTTTTCTCATCTGTGACTCAATTGAAAGAATGATGTCCTTTTTCTTTGTATATTTTTGAAGACCTTATGGTTCTAGGGTGAAACAATCCACATTTTGAAGGAATTGAAGATTCACCTTGGTGACTCCACATTCCACACATTCCTGGTATGAGGTATCGTCTTATTTTAGGAATTCATACAAATTTTCATATGTTTAAGTATGGTAGTGTGGGAATTTCTTGAATTATATCCTATATCAATCTTGAGAAAATTCTTGGGTACCCAAATAATTTTTCTCCAAACCGGTTAAAGAACATTTGAAAGTTTGATGAAGATTCTCCATATGCTATTCAAAATGTCGCATCATTCTTGAAGTTTGTTTCAAAACTCAATGAAATACATGAGGATGTATTGATAAAATTATTTTTATTTTCCTTAGAAGGATATCTAAAGAGTTGGATGAAGCATTGTTGCAGGCCAAAGAAAATATATTCTCTTGTAGGTTTTTTTAAAATCTTCCTCGGACGTTGGGACCTTTATTATGATGAAGAAAAGTATGAGAGATCTTATGAAATTCTTACATAAGTATGAACAAGCATCCCATGATCCTATAAAAAAACAATCACATCAAGAGAATATTGATGAAGATATTTCTCATGTTTCCATGGTGGAACAAGAGCTACCTCAACACTCCATTGTAGACCAAGTACGTGAAGAACACATGGATACAAAAAATTACAAGAGAAATCTCATGAGTCCATTGAAGCAGATGAATTTGATGAATACCTAGATGGTGAGAACATCCAAGCTTCCATATCTCCTCCACATGAAGACAAGGGTTTGGTGAGTGTTAGCACCATGCTTTTTATAGTTATAGTCATAGGTTCATCTAATGTTTTAGAGTCATGTCTTAGTTATTTGAAAAAACAAAGTTTTCCTAAATAAGTCGCAACTGGTGTGTAAAATTTCATGAGGTGAGTGACAAAACTGAGGGATGGTTTGAAAAATTGAATAAGGAATTTGGATAAGAGTCGGGAAAAGGGTGTAAGGATTAGTCATGTTTGAATTGTAAAGGTTTATCTTCTAAAATATCGAGTCATGTCAAAAAAGGGGAAATTAGGTACCAAAGTCGAGTCAAGTGGTTAGGATAAAGGTCATGTCAAAACATATTGTGAGCATCATTACCTAATAATGAAGTGAAAAAAATGAACAATCATGGAACTTCTATCATTTGTACTTTTCACACTTCAAAAGTGTACCTATTGCATGAGCTTGCTGCACAAATCTTCAACCTGCTTTTGAACTTCTCATTGGCATGGATTTACTATCTTTTTCCATGATTTCATTCCTTATCCATTCAAGCATAAATATTGGTCACCCTTCATGCTTCTCCATCGCTTTCATAATTGGTGCATCGTCTGTAGTTTTTTTAGCAAGCTTTAGAGCCCTTCATTGTGTAAAATCTATTTGATGTCAATCGTTATGTAAGTCTATTGTTTTGATTTTGTTGTGTCTCCTCCATTGTTTTCAGCCATTTCTTAAAATTCCTTTTGGATCTTGCTGCAAACTAGATTTTTGGAACGTGTTGTTTCTTCTCATAGTCAACCTTCTTCCTTCTGAATTATGTAATACCACTTCGCGTTTTCCACTACACATAAATTTTCGTCACAATTTCCTACCGCGCCAAGTCTCCCATTTATGTTTTCTTCCACGTCGAGTTTTCCAACTGTGATAAATTTCTCATTGCGCTGAATTTTCTCATTGTGTTGAATTTTATGTTACTGATTTGTTGTCGCGCAAAGATTCTTGTTGCTGCCTTTTCTTGCAATTTCTTCAAAGTTCATCATTCTTATTTGTTGTGCAGAAAGGGTATTATAATTCATTGTTGCGCAGTTTAAATTAGTATATACCAACACCATGGAAACTTCCCAAAGAAAAAGAAAGAATGCAAGAAGTGGCAGGGCCGTGAGGTTTGAACCTCAGGATTTGAAGTTAGTAAATGCAAACCCGATGATCATGGATTATTTTGAACAAGCCGTATCTATGTGTTTCTGTGAAAGGATTCAAGGATATAACGCGCAACTAGTTAGCATTTCACCATCAATTTTACTAGTGTCAGTACGACAATTACCGGAATCACTTTCCAAGTGATAAAGGAGACTATGTCAGTTGTGACGGAGATCCCTCTGTAGGGAGAAAAATGGGTTAAAGGTATGCCTTTAGACATTTCATGTGTTATGGATTTCATCAAGCCTGAATATCAAAATCGAAAAATTGGAGCCGACATTCCAAGTAAGTATCTCCTAGAGCATTTTGAGAAACTTTTGAAGATAATCAAGAAATATTTCACCTGTGAAGGAAGATTCGACAAAGTACATCCATACTACATCAAGTTAATGATGCATTTCACATGGAAAAATTTCGTAAATTTACCTTTCTTCTTGTGTCAAAGCCTGATAAAGATGGAAGAGAATGTCCAGGCCAAAGTTGATCAGCCATGGAACAACTTATTCCATTTTTCATTAATTAAGATGTTAGTGGTTGAAGAATTGAGACATTTGAACAAGGACTGGAATTATTTTATGATTTCAGCTAACATTCCCAAAGACCCTAAAGTAGACTTTCATCTATATGTGGAGGAATCAACACTTCATAGTTCAGAGGAAAGAAAGGAACATGCTACTGAAAGAAGAAACGAGAAAGAAATAGAAGATTCCTCATTCAGTCAACCAACATCCCAGAAGAGAAGCAGGTCAAGATTGACTGATAAAACTGAGGAGATCCAAGCTTTGAGTAAACCGCTCACCAATTCCTCTTCCAGGAGATTCCCCATACCCACAATTCACCTAGAGTTTGTTGAATGTGCAAACAAGGGAATTGATAAAAGACAGGTGGAGTTAGGTGAGGAAAATGCAAATACTCAGAAAATGAAACAATAACTAAAGAAAACTCAACACATCATAGACACATTTTATCAAGAAGACAGAGAATTGAGAAGGCAGTTGGCATAAAATATTATTGAAACACCAGCATTGCAGAGTCAAGCAATTCAGTTATCTCCTACCTCGCTAACAAGAAAAGAAAATAATATAAAATGGCTTAAAAAGCAGCTCAGAGAGGCCTAAGATGTAATCATTGATCTTAGGGAAGAAAATAGGAGGTGAGAGGAAATAATCATGGAACATTTCAAGGAATGCAGACCATCTATTGATGATGCATGTGCATCTCTCTTCGACACTCAATTAAAATTGAAAAGAAATGAGTCTTTGTTGAGACAGATAAAGAATTTGAAAAGACAAATATTGTCATTGAGAAGGAAAAATAGGGCCTTACAGCTGCAGGTGACTTTGAACAAATAAGATATAGAAAAATTGGATGATCCCATTCTTTGTAGCCAACTGGATTCACGCGCGCAACCTCTATATGAAGATTCGTTGTGCAAAATCACTGCACATATTTCACAGCTAGTAGTTGCGCAACAAGAGCTAGAATATATTGTGAAACAGTGACAATGTTGTCAAACAATATGCATAATATTCCATCAAAACTGTATGGATGTGATTTTTCTAAAGAATTTATGATTATAAACAACATTTCAGATAGTTTGTGATTAAAAGATCGAATTTCCTATTTTTGCGAATTTTTGTAAAGGTTGTTATTCTCTTTCAAAACAACTAGATCCACAACTTTAGGAGATAGTAGTTTGATTCCTAGCAGCTTAGAATAGATTTTCTCTCTATATATAGGGACTATTTTGATGTAAACGAGGGGCACATAGACAAAAGTATAGATATTTTGATCCTCTGTGTAATTTCCTGAATCTGAAGAAATAAAAATGCAGAAGTCCTAAGTTCTTGAAGAAAAAGATTCTAATGGTGATGCTATGAAATTTGTACCTATCATTGTATGGATTTCATGTGTATTCATATTCAATTACATTTCTCTTCCATTTAAATTGGTAATTTTTTAATTTCATAATTCATCTAAGTGGTGCTCTAGACTGAACCGATTTAAATTTTGTCTGTCTTCACAACTAAGATTAGAATTCATCCACAACAGTGCTCTGATTTTGTTGTGTTTTTCTTTTATTATTTCTCCCTACATAATCAAATTAAATACTGAAGTTCATCACCTTTTTTAGCCTGTATTCATCTGAGGAATTCTACCTACCAAGCATTATTTCTTTGTTTTTAGGGATTAACTCCATATCCCTAGAAACACTATCATTTGTTATCAGACCTATTAAAAGTCTACCTTGAAGTTCAAAATCTAGCCATCAAGAAAATAATCCTATCTATCAAAGATCAATTCTCAAAGACAACCTTCTCTAGATTGGAAAGGCTAGTTTCCAGTATTAAAGTTGGTTGGTATGTTACCTTTGTAGATTGTTTTTCCAGCCCAACAATTTACTCAACATTAACAGTGAGTTGCACTCCTTTCCAAATTTTTGAGTTTTGTGAGGCATCCTTTGATGATTTGGAAAATAAAAAGTTTGTAGAAAGACCCTGGTGTTTTTTCAATCCCTCATTTTATGAATAACGTGATGGTTGAGAGAGTAAATATATTGATAATCATTTCCACATTGAAAGGAACAAATGGGATCTAAGTGGATTTGATTTTGATTGTGATTGTTGGGCCTTGACCAAGTTTTAGAGATCCTTGGTCATGTTTGACCTCTTTTAGGACTTCGACATGCTAGTTGAAGGTGGAGTGCAAGTCGAAGCAGAGATCATGGGATCTCAGCCCCTTTTTAGGGAATTTTTGGGTTTAGGGTTTATGTAATGAGTATGGGATGTCGGCCCATGGGTTTACCCATGTTTAGGCCCATTTTGTAATGTATAAATAGAAATATAGGCGATGTAAGTAACAATGTAAGGGTGTGATGCTAGGTGCTAAGTATTGTGCTAAGTGGAAGTAATTGTAAAAGGCTCTATGCATAGTGTAGGTTGAGACTTGCAGAGATCAGTGAAAGTCATCTGTCATGCTTTGTGTACAGACTGTGCGGAGCTTTGTGTTGTAGCCTAACTTGGGGAAGGAGGATTTGGCGAGGTGCGTGTAGATCTTCTGTCCTCTGCGGAGTAAGGTTTTGATGCTCTGTGCCTGTAAGAAGCTTGACAGAAGATAATAAAGAAGAGAAGAGTTGGTGGACGTAGCCCCACACTGGGGTGAACCACGTATATCCTGTGTTATGGTTGCTTTGTGCATTATGGTTATATATTATTGATGTGATGTATGCTTAGTACAATGAATGTTTAGATGATTCTGATATGATAGCTTAGTGCTTCATAATGTGAGTGAATACTAGATCTAATATTTGTCCATGTGCTAAGTGCTTAGATGTGTTAGATCTTGTTGAATACTACGTTGCTCTGTAATTAGGGTTTATATCAGCGATGTGAGTAAGGGTGAATGATAATTGCTAAGTGCTTGTTAGAGTGGCGTAATCAAAGATGCTTGTCCTAGTTAAGTTTGCAGACACTTGAGTCCTATAAACACCCCTAACTCTACCTCGGGTGAGACTTCATCTGCTTTGTAGGTGTTGCCGAAAGGGTCGATAGTTAGGGTTTTTTTGGTGCGTTGTTGAAGCGTTGAACCCTGGGTCTGCCCCTGTGCCAACAAATGGTTATAGGACTAAAATTGTGATTGTTTGAAACTGAGGAAAAGAAGTCTTTGTGCATAGATCTACTACTTTAATGTGCAGTATTCTACTTGACTTGTGAAGCTCTGTGCTAAGAAGAGAAGTCTAGTCTGAAGAAAAGAGGTAAGGTCTTGAAGCTTTGTGTTCTGAGAAAGGTAATATAAGTGAAAATTTTTGTTTCAAAAGTATGGGTCTAGGTATGTTTGATAAATTTTGTCCTAGTTTGAAAACTAAGGCACAGTTAGAAGAAATAAGATTTGATATGAATAGATCTTATAGAAGCAATGAAAGATATGTTATTCCTATGTATAGAAAGAATGTTTGGACTAACAAATGGATGCAGGATCCTAGAAATAATTTTTTGCAGGTTAGTTACTGTGATCCCAGTGCGCAGTACAGGGAAAGTTGGGGATCATTTAAGAGAAAGAGAGGATTAAACCTTTGTTACATTTGCAGAAGACCAGGACATCTGGCTAAGGAATGCCCTGGTAGAAGACCTAGTTGTCTTTGTTGTAAATCTATGGACCATGAAGTTTTGGATTGCCCTAGAATGATTGCTAAACTTGAAAAGATGAATATGGAACAAGAAAACCATGAGAAAGGCCAAGAGACTAAGATATGGAAGAATCCCAAAAAGAATCAGAGGCTGTATTACTAAAGATGAAAGAAACCCTGAATGATCACATAGACACCAATCCATCACAGATCTTAAAAGACAAAGAATGCATAGAAGAAATAATAGGAGACTTCGACATAGACTTTGTCCTAGATGAGGAAACACAGGTGAATATCATGACATAAAGAACTTGGGAAATTTTGGGAAAGCCTACTATGGTTCCTTCATTAGGAGGAATATGATTATTTAGAGGAAAAGTTGATAACCCTATGTGGAAGAATTATCCAGACATCTATGAGTGCTCATGGCACTTCGACAGAAGAATAATTTGAGATTGTTAAGTTTGTTGAGAACAACGCCCCATTTGCTATCTTTCTAGGAAAAACTTGGATTAAGAAAGAGTAGATGCGAAGGAAATAAGAAGAGGAGGATCTAGAACAAAAAAAGCAAGAACTAACAAGAGAACCAATCGAAGCTACTAAAAACCAAACATATGAATGTCGAAGTTGAAAGGACACATGAAGTCTAGAGACACTTGTCTGTACAAGAGAGTAGAGCACCTACCCCAGAAAGAGAAGAAGTATTACCCTTGAATCCTATGAAAGATCCTCTAGAGTGCAAAGTTATCATGCCAAGAGGAGATAAGAACGATAATGGAAAGAGGAAATCAGGGATACAGATCAAAGGAAAGAAGGCCAGAAAGCTCAGTAAGAATAGGGAAAAGTTAGAAAAATTACAAGAAGTTCCAGGGAAGACTTCGCAGAAGGAAGGTTCCTAGAACTTGAACTCCGCTGGAATATCAGTACAACATAGCTTGGCACTTCGCCATGATGAATAAATATGACTATTGGAGGAAATATGGGCATTCAATCGTTGCTCTTGAATGGTTAGGGAAGCAGTTATGGCCAAAACGTTCGCCATTGGACCGTTGGGACCGCGCCATAATAGATGGAATTGCATTGAATAAGGATTTGCAACCTATTGAAAGAAACCGTTACGACAATATCTATTTATCCCGTAGAGCGTTGCACCAAGAACACTTTTGCCAATTGTGATTATCTGAGCCCACAGAGAACTAGTTGATTTTGCGTAGTGATCATTGAGACCTCACCGTCCATTCTGTTACATTGAATATTGTTCACCGAATTGAGATATCATATCTCGAGTGTGCATGTCAGACGAAATTAGCGCAGCAAAAAAATATATCGAAGAGATTCTAATAGACCTCATGGTCAAGAAGGTGATGTCCGCAGGCATCCAAGCCTCATCAACAAGAGGACTACAAGCCTCCCCGTCAACTGCTCGTGGATCTGGACCATCCCGAGATGCGACCGAGAAAAGAACCAATAATCCCATCCATCCTACCTGACTACATCCCACCCCTGGCTGGTGTGGTGAGTCGTGACAGTATCCCAAGGGACTTCGACTACACAGTCATCATTGTGTACCTCCCAAAGGGAATACAAGAATTCAGACCATAGTTGGAGAGGATTCCAACCTTGAATATCAGTGACTATAACCTAGGATACCACAAGAGCTATGGCATGCTCACACCTCACAAATATTTGACCAAGACCAAGGGGAAGAAGTCGAAGATAATCCCCCAGCCATGGACTATGGACATCGCGAGGTCCACTGTCTTGAACGTAATGAAGATACCACATTTTGGAAGGAACCAAGAGGTTAACTTGTGCGTTAAGATCCTGTTGTCGTGATTCCATGGCATGTATCTATGGTTAGATAGACACATCATCGTCGTTCTGACGCTGATCCATAGGATCACCAAATTAAGCATGCAGGGACCATACCTGCAAGACTTTTATCCAGGCAAGGCTGCAGACCGCGCCCTAGCATAGAAGATCAAAGACACCTATGACGATGTAGAGAAAGGGATGCGAGGCTACAAGGTAGCCTCCATTTAGAATGGCAGAGTGTGCCTTTCTTTCCAGTTGATTGCTGGTAAGATAGTCTGAAAGAACAGACCCACGTAGGTCACAGGGTTTGTCATTGACCTCACAGGAAAATGTGTGGAAGAACTACACATGAACTGGGCCAGTTACCTAGTCAATTAGTTAGAACTAGATTGTTGCGAAGCTCAAGATCAGGGCAATAAGTTCCATTTTAGTTGGCTGATGATTCTCATCACATTCACTACTTGGGAGATGTCGGAAGGTTAGACCTTCCTTGACATTGAGTTATTCGAGCCACTAGCTGTGAAGTTCACCACGCTCTAGTATTCAAGTGATATGGGGAAACAATGGCAGTTGAATGTAGTATTCCATACCTACTACCTAAAGATGAAGAGGGCTATTGAGTCTTTCCCTCGTATGACGTCAAACACCTTGGACAGGTTCAAGGCCCCTTATGAAGTTCCACGTAGATAGGCATTTTATTTATATTACCGCGTGCATAGACAAAAGTAAATAAGAGCTTCAGTCCTACTACAAGCTCATAGAGGAGGACCTGGAAGAAATCACTAAGGAATGGCTCGCAAAGTTTCTTATACCAGTCGACCAGGAAGAACTGTCTGACCCTAACCTCATTGGAAGTCCGATGGTTACTCACAAAGAGTATGATGCACCCAACAGTAGTAGGAACAAAAAGAAGGAATATGTATAGGAAATACACAACACATCAGAAGAGGCTGCATCATATTCACCTAGTAGAGGAGGAGACGACGAAGTGGAAAAAGAAGAGAAAGAAGGGGAAGAAGACAAGAAAAAGCAGGGCGAAGTAACACCACCTAGGAACCCCCTTGAAGAGGTAGAGACATCCAAGAAAAGAAAGGTTTCCCCAACAAAACCTACATCACGGAAGAAGTCCAAAGCAAGTAAGTCGAAGCTACAGACTGTACTCACAGTTGATGACTTTGACTTCATTATCCTAGTTGTATCATATGCCTCGGAAGATATTTTTCGACAATATGGTCAAAGGTGGAGCGCAAGTTGAAGCGGAGATTACGGGATCTTGGCCCCTTTTTAGGGAATTTTTGGGATTAGGAATTATGTAATGGGTATGGGATGTTGGCCCATGGGTTTACAGATGTTTAGGCCCATTTTGTAATGTATAAATAGAAAGCTAGTCGATGTAAGTAACAATGTAAGGGTGTGATGCTAGGTTCTAAGTATTTTTCTACACGTAATTGTAAGAGGCTTTGTGCATAATGTATGTTGAGACTTGCAGAGCTAAGTGCAGGTCATCTGTGGTGATTTGTGTACAGACTATGAGAAGCTTTGTGTTGTAGCCTAACTTGGGGAAGAAGGATATGGTGAGGTGCACACAGATCTCCTGTCCTCTGCGGAGTAAGGTTTTGATGCTCTAATCATCAAAACCTTTTTCAGACCATGGAACATTTCAAGGAATTTAGACCATGTATTGATGATTCATGTGCATCTCTCTCTGACACTCCATTCAAATTGAAAAGAAACAAGTCTTTGTTGAGACAGATAAAGAATTTGAAAAGAAAAATATTGTCATTAAGAAGGAAAAATAGGGCCTTACAACTATAGGTGACTTTGAACAAATATGATAGAAAAATTGGATGATCCCGTTCTATGTAGCCAACTAGATTCACACACGCAACCTTTGCATGAAGATTCGTCGTGCGAAATCACTGCACAGATTTCACAGCTAGCATTTGCGCAACAAGAGCCAGAATATATTGTGCAACAGTGACAATGTTGTCAAACAATACGCATAATATTCCATCAAAACTATATGGTTGTGATTTGTCTAAATAATTTATGATTATAAACAACATTTTAGATAGTTTGTAATTGAAAGATCGACTTTCCTATTTTTGAGAATTTTTGTAAAGGTTGTTATTCTCTTTGAAAACAACCAGATCCACAACTTTAGGATATAGTAGTTTGATTCATAGTAGCTTAGAATAGATTTTTTCTCTATATATAGGGACTATTTTGATGTAAATGAGGGGAATGCAGACAAAAGTATAGATATTTTGATCCTCTGTGTAATTCCCTGAAGCTGAAGAAATACAAATGCATAAGTCCTAAGTTATTTAAGAAAAACATTCTAATGGTGATGCTCTGAAATTTGTACCTATCATTGTATGTATTTTATGTGTATTCAGATTCACTTACACTTCTCTTCCATTTAGATTGGTAATTTTTAAATTTCAGAATTCATCTAAGTGGTGCTCTAGACTGAACTAATTTAAATTTTATCTGTCTTCTCAGCTAAGATTAGAATTCATCCATTTCGGTGCTCTGATTTTGTTGTGTGTTTATTTTATTCTTTCGCCCTACATAATCAAATTAAATACTGAAGTTCATCACCTTTTTTTATCATGTATTCCTCTGAGTAATTCTACCTACAAAGCATTGTTTCTTTGTTTTCAGGGATTAACTACATAGCCCTAGAAACATTATCTTTTGTTAGCAGACCTGTTAAAAATCTACCTTGAAGTTTATAATCTAGCCATCAAGAAAATCATCCTATCTATCAGAGATCAAGTCTCAGAGACAACCTTCTCTAGATTGGAAAGGCTAGTTTCCAGTATTAAAGTTGGTTTGAAGGTTACCTTTGTAGATTGTTTTTTCAGCCCAACAATTTACTCAACATTAACAGTGAGTTGTACTCCTTTCCATTTTTTTTGAGTTTTGTGAGGCATCCTTTGATGATTTTGAAAATAAAAAGTTTGTAGAAAGACACTTATGTTTTTTTTATCCCTCATTTTATGAATAACATGATGGTCGAGAGAGTAAACATATTGATTATCTTTTCCACATTAAAAGGCACAAATGGGATATAAGTGGATTTCATTTTGATCATAATTGTTGGCCCTTGAGTACCAAGTTTTGGAGATCCTTGGTCATGCTTGACCTCTTTTAGGAATTCGACATGCTGGTTGAAGGTGGAGCACAAGTCGAAGCCCCTTTTTAGGACATTTTTTGGATTAGGGTTTATGTAACAGGTATGGGATGTCGGCCCATGGGTTTACCCATGTTTAGGCCCATTTTGTAATGTATAAATAGAAATCTAGGCGATGTAAGTAATAATGTAGTGGTTTGATGCTAGGTGCTAAGTATTGTGCTAAGTGCAAGTAATTGTAAGAGGCTTTGTGCATAATGTATGTTGAGACTTGCAGAGCTAAGTGAAGGTCATCTGCTGTGCTTTGTGCATAATGTATGTTGAGACTTGCAGAGCTAAGAATATATTTGTAGGAATCGCTGAAGGAATTCTCTAATTGTGGGACTTTTTTGGTTTGATTTTGGAAATCTAGGCAGTGCTAATCCCAAATCCATGGCATACATACCTTCATTATTCTTTAATATTTGAAGGGCACTAATGCTACCCTCTAGCAATTGCAACTCTTCATCCAATTCAAGAACCATCAGGGATTCTTCCACTTCTTCATTTGGATAATCAATATCAAACATAGATTGTTCTATCACTCCAGGGACTCATCGCTCATGAGGACCTCTTTCTCTTTTGGATTTACAAGGGTTCACAATATCATGTATCTCAGTCCTTCTCCTCTATATTTTGTCCATTTCAATATTTTGAAGATTAATCATTGGCTTATGCAATTTCATTCTTCTTCCAACCATTTTATTTATTTCCTCATCTAGTGTAAATTCTCTTTGTGTTTTGGTTGATGTCCTCCCTTTTCTTGACATCTTGTTGTGTCTTCTTCAGTGTAGGTCAACTAGGGGTTACTCAAGTTGAGGTATCTCATGATTAGTTTCCCCCCATCGATGACCTAGATTTTACTCTCAGTTGACGATGGAAATACTTGTGATCATGTTCATTTTTGTAGAAAATATTCCCATGCATATTTTTTATTCTTATGGTTGGTGCTAAAAAAAATCTCCCAATCCTCTTCTTTTTTCTTCTAATTAGAATTGATGAGAGTTCTCGGGGGAGGTATTGCTTCAAAAATGTGACTAACACCCTTATCAATTAGGAAGTTGTGCAACATTTTTGGTATTGTGCAATGAAAAATATCATGGAGGTTTTTGTAGAATAATATTTTGATGTTGTCAAGGGACATTTTTTATTCTAGTTGTTGTTCTTCATAGAATTTTTTTGCGATTTGTTGAACCCACTCATATGGATTGGTTTGACCACCATTTATTAGCTTTGATCTAAAGTGTTTTTCTTTTGTGATATTATTCATGTGTATCTAGATCAATGTACTTCTTTATCTCTTCTGGGATTGCCTTCAATAAGTTTCATGTGTTTTGGTGAAAATTTGCACCCTTGTTTGTGCACGAGTCAAATGATTCCTCATGGTTTAATTTTTCAAATATTTATATAGTTTCCTTTTCCACCACTCAAGAATCTCCTCTGTAACATCCCCGACCACCAACTCCATTGTCGAGAAACACTACTACGTGGAACAATCTCTCTCTCTCTCTCTCACACAC